>ARYC01003973.1:0-29385 GCA_000711775.1 Oxytricha trifallax
GAGACTCCACTGGGTTTCTTGATCTCCTCTTTTAGAGGAATCTATTCCCTGTAGGTTCATGAATAATGACAAAACTTTAATTGTGTTTTTTCTTTAAGTGCACTTTGAGGTCTCTAGTATGAGAATATGGCTTCTCACAGAACTCACAGACATACTCTCCGTCTTTCTTTTAATGCTTGAGATATAACCTTGGCATATCTTTGTGTATATCTCTCAAGTGTCTCTTATAAGTTGACTTGTAAGGGAAAACTTTATTGCATTCTTTGCATTAATATTCAACTTTGGCTTGTATTTATTAATGCTCTATGGCGGGTTGTTTAACCTCCTCCTCAATTTGCACAGCTTCTTTGATAACCTTCTACTTAACTTATATTTAAATCTCAAAGCTAGACTGGTCAAAGTTGTCATAAGTAGGCTCCCACTGAGTACAAGCGTCTCTGGTCCTCTACTTTTCTTGGTTGCTGGAATGATAACTTTTATTGACTGCATCCAAGTAATGCCGCTCTTCTTAACAGGTTAGCGCTCATTTTAGTTTGCTGATATATTTTATTATAATAATGATAAAATATACCTTGATAATCTATAATAGGAGAGTATAAGGCACTCTGGTAGATTCTTTGCTGAGAGGTAAGAAAATTAACTAACCATAAAAGACTCTAAGTTGACATATTTTATGAGAATTTTATACATTTTATTAAATTAAAATACTCCTAATGAAGTTTTGTTTCTCTAGGAGGTCCTCCAAATCAAGTTTGAACTTAATTTTGAGGTAAACTTATTAAACATTTTTAAATTTAATATGCTCCTAATTAAGTTTTAACCTTAAAATTTAACTCCTAATAATGTTTGAACTTTATTTGGAGGACCTCCTAAAATAATTAAACATTATTAAGAGCAATTTAGATAGATTGATAAAAATGGAAATCAATCTGTGAAACTTGGAGCAAGTTTTTCAATGCTTCTCCGTATATCTTTTTAAGGTTGACTCCAGTAGGTCCTCCCTATTTAGTAGTAACATTTTAATAAACTTAGAATGGATATCCATAATTTTAAATTTCATTAACATTTCTAGAAAGAGGAAGCAAGATGGAGTCTATGAATGATGCAATGAAAAGAATTTAATCTCAAGATTTAATAGGAAAATTTCGAAGAAAAGGGGACCTCTATAGGTACTTGGTTTAGCAAGGAAAAATTTTAACTAAAACTAATAGATTAACCATAGTTGGATTGTTCTTGCCAACCCAGGAAGGAACTAAAATCTCATTCTTAAAAGCCTTACTGAGTGAAAAGAAAAAAGCTTTTAAGTCTAATGAAATTAGGATGATAGAGATACCTAACTACCCTGAAACATCAGTGACAAACCTATATGACGATGCTATGAGTGATCAGGACGTAGCTCTCTACCTTCCATCAAAGCTACAGCTCTCAAATAAGTTGCCAGAGAGAAACTTCTTCTTTGGTGTTCTTGCAACTCTGAAACCTGAGTACTTAAATGAAGTTATTTAAGAAGCTCACAAGAAACTACAGCATCTCTCCTGAAGAAAAAGAGAAGCAAGGTATTAAAATAAGTGACACCTGGCTATAGGAACTTCAAAAGCATCCTTTCATCTCAAGTAAGCTTAGTCTTCTAACTTTATAGAAAAACCTGGTACTGCTATATACTTGATGAAAGAGCGCAGCAAATTAAACAGAGAGAGAAAGTCTCAAGTAAAACATGAATTGAGTAAGAGGCTCTTCAAAGATTTATAAAAGCCAGAAGAGATGAACATAGATGCAGGAGCTGGCACTAAGAGAAGAAACATAGGCCCAAGCAAGCCTTAAGAGGAAGAAAAGAAAGAGAAGCCAAATCCCTTTACGGGCAAATTTAATATGTGAACTTATTCATTCGCTTAAATCTAAAACTTATTTATATACACAAAATCTCCCTTCTCTTGCACACACTTTAGCTTTTTCATCGCTGACTCTCTTAGCAGCACTCTTAATAAAATCGACTGTATCTATCTTTAAATCATGCATCAGATGGTAGAGCAGCAATTTCTTATAATGACCTTTCAATAACCCCCAATATAATTCAATTCCATTGAACTAAGGGCTGTAAGGAACATTAAATACAGGTGTTATATTTAGCCTTTCATATTCTTTCCTTGAGTCTTTAGTTTTATGAACTGACAAGTTATCAACGAATAGAATAGTCTCTTAGTCAGCGTACTTATCTCTGAGTTATTGCAAGAAATTAATGTATTATTCAGTCTTTATAGAAGGAGGGTGAATAACATAAGTCTCGAGGCCACTATCTTCACTTATTCCACCAAGAATAGAATAAGTTTACACTTTAACCTTTTAGTCATAAACTTCTATATTACTATACCTCTTGTACCAAGACCTTGATATAAAGGTATTGAATGTAAATACTGCTTCATCAGCGTGTATGAACTTTATATTATGCTCTTAAGACCTCTGCATTTAATCGAATATATAATTTAAATTAGTCTTATAAAATGGAACATTAAAGTCAATCACTCTCTTAATGCGATTGACTGTCTTGTAAGATATTCCGTTCTTTTTATATATGTTAGCTATCGATTAAGCAGATATGTGAAGCTCAGGAAATTGGCGATGAAACATCACAGCCCTCTAGGCTAGAGAGAAATGAGCCCAGTATTTAAGAGTCTTATCATTAATAAGATATTCAATATGATGCTGCTAAAATTTTAAGGGTCTCTTAGGCTTAGAATTAAGATGCTATCTTTTTAAATTCAATGCTAATAGACAGTGAGACCTAGTTGCTGGAGATTTATGGAGTAGCCTTGCTATAGACGTATAATTCAGAACAGGCTTGAGTTATTCACTATATTCATCACATCCATATCGCAACTTAAACAATAAATCTATATACTCACTGTCATAAACAGACCCCAAACCTCGCATATACTCACTTAAAATACTAATATTTAAACATTAAACCCCTACATAAACCCTAATAAAACCCTAATAAAGTATGCACTAATAGTCTACTTTCATCAATCAAAAACTCAATCAAACTACTGAAAGGGTTTTGGGGTTTTGAATACTACCACTAAATAAGCTTAACTTGATCAAAAGTATCTTAACCGATTCTTAAGTGACACCACTTACTAGACAAATGAAAATCAATAAAAGTTTAAGTCAAATTTATATGAGTCATAATCAACTTAGTGATAATAGCGTGGCTTTACTTGCTGATGCTATAGTTGATAAAAATTATAAATAATTATTTTCCTATGACTAAATAATGTAAAAAATGTATTTCATATTGAATGTTTTGACAGAGTTATTTATCACTCATAATGATTTATCAGGAACATCAGGCATCTTGTTAATTTAAGCTCTTAAAAACAAACCAGGATTAAAATCTTTAGCATTAAATTCATGAAAACTTAATTAGGGATTGCTAAAAGAGCTTGCAGAATCTTTAAAAGATAATGAATCTCTTAAAGAGTTATACTTATACAGCAACTAAATAGGCCCTCATCAAGCTTAATTTGTGAGCTTGATAATTTAAAACAAGCGTAAAATGACATCTCTTGGACTCTTAAACAATCAAATTGCTGAAGATGGAGCTATACTTTTAGTATAAAATGGACTTTAAAGTAAAGAGAATCTTACTAAGCTGAGCCTTGAAGGTAATTTTATAGGAGGCAATGGGCTAATCGCAGTATCAGAAGCTTTGATGACAAATACTGAACTTTAAGAATTATTTCTTTACAACAATCATTTAAATGATGTTGGAATGGATAAACTTGGCCAAATGTTACAAAATAAGATAAATATATATGCTTTGGGAATGGAATTCAACAAAATTGGATCAGAAGGAGCAGCCTACATCTTTAACAACATTAAGAAGCTTAAACACTTTGAAAAGTTATACTTAAATTAAATTGATATTAAATCTGAAGTTGGGGACGCTATGATTGATTGCTTGTCAGTTATAGAAAATTTGAAGGAAATTCGACTTAGCAATAACAAGCTTGGTGAAGAAGGTGGCAAGGCAATTATTTATTATTCTTTTAATTTATTCAATAGCATTGGCTTTAAAAGTAAATAAGTCCTTAAGAATCTGTCATTTAAGCAACAATAAATTTTCAGCTGAAGCAGCTAAGGAAATGATTGAAGTAATTAAGTAAAATTCTTAAATTAGAGATTTGGATCTATATATTTATCATTGCTTTAATGATATTCCTCACATTATTTTTGTTAAACTTTATTAATTAATTAAATCTCTCTAGCAACTTAATCATAATGGAAGCACTCTAAGAGCTCGCCAATGCTTTTAAGGAATCTAATTTGGAATGCTTTAACCTTAGAAACAATCTTATTTCAGCTGAGGAAATACTGGTTTTCGATCATACTCTCTAATTTGTGACCAACCTCCCAAAGAGAAAATTTTTGTATTTTAAACTATGCATTTATATTCATCAAGCTTTAAGTTTATGGATATTAATTACTTTAAACAAATTTAAAGTTAATATGGATAATTAACTCAATAATTTATAGAGAAATTCACGTTATTCTATTAATATTTAAATAATTTAGTTTATTAATTTAAGAATTATTTTTTTAATGTTGGAACAATATAAACTTTCACTTTTAACTCCTCAGTCAAACGGCAATTTCAATAATAATGGAAATTTGTTTTCCCCATCAGCTTAATAATTCCACAATCATCAGCAAAGCAGTACTCTGATCCAACAATAATACTTATCTTCATAAAACTATCAATAAAATGGGCATTCTGCCGTTTAGCATTTTAAAAAGATAAAATCTTAGAAAGATTTACTCTTTAATGCAAGTAATTCTTAAGTTAATATACTCATGTAAAAAATGGAGTTGCCACTTTAAAAATTATACTAAAACTTATAATATATTTAGATATAATTAATTATATTATCTATCACTTAGGCAAATAGCAATATATAAAATACACAAACAGCAGCCGCTACTCTTAGTGGACAAGGAGTGATAAATGACAATGTAAATCTATATCAGTAAACGAATTAAGTGTAAGCATTAACAATATTTAGCTTTTCTTTAATTTGAGTTGCTATTTATAGAAGTCAATTAACTGTAGTGCAGATATAATAATTGTTTTATAATCTCATACGAAGATAAAGATTATTGTGTTTAGCATCAATTTAATCATTGCTTTTATTTTAAGAAAGAAATATGAAAAATTGCGGGAGTGTTAATTCCTTCTCTCTATTTTAATTATTTTCTTTAATTTAGTAATGTTATATACAACTAATTTTTTTTAAAATATTGATAACAAGAATTTAAAATTGATGCTTTATACCTATCTATTAAATTAAAATTTATAGAAATTTATATGGAAACAAACAGACAATTCTGAATAGAAAATATGGTAGATTGTTGATAAGGGTCTATGGCAAATTTACACTTAAAAAAAACAATTTTTAACTTTGATTAAACGTTCATAGCTGTGACATAAATAATTTACTATTTTTTAAAAGTAAACTAACTATATATATATATAATTATATGAAACATAGGAATCTTTTTTTGGAGGCTTGAAACTTCCAACCCAAAAGTGTTATAAGTAAATAAACGATAAGATATCAATACTGAAGTATACCTCCCTACTATCAAGCCATTCACATTTTATTATAATAAACAATATTTATATTAATTTTAAATATTTTGGCAACTCACTCTTAATATAATAAAAAATCGTGAATTAAAACCACCTGGCATCAGCTTATAATAATAGACATAGAAAAACAAAGAGAGGATCGTTAAAGTTGCAATTTAAAGCTCACTCTAAGCATAGACGAAGGAATATTATAGTGCTCAAAGGAAATCAAGTAATGGAAATTAGATATTTTTAATTAAAAATCAATCTATAGAGTCAATTTTATTATGAAATTTTAATTTATTTAAAATTAGAGAGGTGATTACGAATTCGTATTTCAACACATTTAAACTTGTAAGTTGATAATTAATTATAAGAGAGTGATTTCTTTATATTCAAATAAATTTTTATAAATGCTTGTTCTAAAATATACAATTATAGGGTAATTAATTGGAAGCAATGAAGAATTGTCAATTAAAAAGTCAAGTATTTCAAAAAACAGCTAAAAAGATTTATTTGCAACTTTATCATAATAGCCAAGAAAGAATGATTAGAAAAAGGAGCTTTATAAATAAAATTTCTTGAGTTAACTATCTAGATTCTTAATTGATACTCAAAATGTAAAAGTTCCACCACTGCTTAACTTTGATGAAAATATAATGCTAAGTACTTAGCATGCATTTACAATTTATAATGAGAATTTGATAAATAAAAATGAAATTAATTAGAAATAATCAAAAATGGAAAAATATCTGAGCGGAAGATACCGTGTCATTCAACATTATTGTAAGTTACAAAAAACATATCTAAATTTTTTATTTTACAGGGGTTGCACCTGGTAAGAGTGGTAGTGGGAACTGACAAACACTTCGCAGAGCAGCTAAGAAAAATGGTGAAGGAGTATTCAAATATGCAAATGGTAATATTGAAAAAGGAACATGGAAAGACAATGAAACATTTTTTAGATTTACACTTTGTATATTGGCTTATTGTTTTTCATTTATTATTGATCGAACTGTTGTAATCATCTATTTTACAAATTATTTATCATAATTATATTAAATTTTTATCAAAAATATAGAAATAAAATAGATTATAAATAAAATTCTGCAACATTTATTAATCATTTTATATAAATTTTGCAGAAAAGACTTATCTAAAATACAAAAATTAAACTCAGAGGTAGATATAGTCAAAGTAAATTAAACAAAAAAATTAAGCACAGCAATTATTATATGACTAGAACAATAAATAAAAAAGTATATTGTAATACATTTAGCAGCTAAATTCTTCCACTTAATCTTTAATTAGTCCGAAAAACATGATATAAAGTATTGCTAAATTAAAATAGATGCAATATCTACAGGATAATTGAAATTAATGCATTAACAATCACTTGAAAAATTGGGTTTTGAAAGACTTATCATGAGTTCAACAATACTCGGTCAACAATAGGAGTATCTCCGGAATGGGCAATCAGGAGTTTGATGTGTACGCACGATCTGGACAGGTAATGAAAAATGTGTGGTCTAATTGTTAATACACTTCATGCTGGTGAAAATCATTCTAGTCTGAGAGTTCTCTAAAAGAACTGATTCCCTGGAGTTTAATTCGTGACTTAAAATGAATTAATTATTAATTAACAATCATTTGAAATATCACACTCAGAGTTTGAGAGACCAGAAGCTTGTTTAGAAATCAGAATAAATTAACAGACAACAGAGTAAATATATATATAATCATTTTTTTCTAGATTATTAAATTTTATACAAATATAGAGAGTAAATTTAAACCTAACTTACAGATTGAGGTTACAAGTGATGCGAATAAAATGCCTTTAGAAGACTAGTATGCTTTGAGCATGTCGAAATAAAAGAGCAAGAAACTTCTTGAATTCAATAGAATAAGTTTATCTGGTATATAAGTAAAAAATTTCAAATAATAAATAATATTTTCTAATAAAATTTATCGTATTAAAAGTTAATCAGATATTGTGATGGAAAGTGAAATTCAAGAAATAGTCCCAAATATGAAATCAAAAGACGAATTGTAAGTATATGATATCAGTAATGAAAATATTTAAAATTCAGACTATCAACAATAGAATAATCAATTTAAAAAGGAAAAGGTTCTACTAATTCATTCTTTAAACAAGAATTAAGTATAAAAGAAGTAATCTTATGATATCGAATAAAATGATCATAATTATAAAAATCAAAACTCATTATTAATAAGCGACTCAGGGGATTCACTTAACAATATTTAGGTTTAAGAGACTTCAAGTGTAAAGCATTAATAGCCTGGCCTTTAAAAAGAACAAAAATTAAACTATGAGCCCTCTTCAATATCTTTTAAAAAATTAGAATTATGGAGAAACTAATCAATCTTGCTTTGCTAAAGTTTAAAAATTGAACCTAAATAAGGCAAGCAGTTTAATAAGCTTGGCTCAAGTTCCTTTAAGCGGCAGAAATATTAAGGTAAATTGAGACTGAGATCCCTTAATAATAATTTTCGAAACTCAAATAGAGGTATAAAAGAAAGGTCAAGCTTAAACATGAGCTTAAACAATGAAAATTAAGTTACTTGTATCGATCCTGTGACTGATAAGAGATATAAAAGATCGAGCAGAAGGATATAATTTAATCGTAGTTATGAAAGGCCTTGGATGTCTTTACTTATCTTCAAATATGAAGGAATATTTGGATAGTTTGTTAAAGAAGATATTCAAAATGATTAGCAAAATTTATTAATGCGAAAAAATATGGCTAAGTCCATTTAACTATTGCAAACATATTTTCAAGTAACACATTTTCAAATTAATATTTGATTTAGTAATTTAAATATAGTTTAGTTGTGTTAATTGCAAAGAATCCAAAAGAAAAACTTTAAGTTATTCGAGATAATCTTTCAAGTTTAAAATTAGTTAAGAATTCTGTATAATTAGATGGGATATATATGCTAAAATCAAGTTAATAATCTAATGAGTAAATCTTAATTGATTATGAAATTACAAAGGATCGTGATAATGTTTACATAATAGAGTCAATTCTAACCATAGATATGAACAAACATTAAAAACTAACAAAGAACATAATAAACTAATAAATTTTAGACGAGACTGATATAATACGAATTTTTGTACCACACTTGCAATGGTTCAGCGAATACAAAGCTTATAACATTTGTTTGAAAACAATAGCTAAATATGTCATAGGTCTGTTCAATATTTAAAGTGAAAATTAAAAAAAAAATTCAAAGCGGACAGATCATTAACTAATTTTGAAAGAGAGTGCTAACGTTTGAGCATTTAAAATTTAGAATTAAACAGCCCCTTAAATTGCAGTAAATAATTAAACATTACAAAAAAAAAGCTTCTTCAGAGGATTATTTCAATATTGACTCTCAGTATTTAAAACCTATTTATCCTTTGACTTCAGGTATTCCTTCAAGAAAGCAATCAATTGGGTCATGTGACTAAAATTAGTCAACGCCCTTTTAAATTAGGCAGAATTTTAATTTGGACTTAATGACCTACAACAAATTAATCACTTAAAATTAAAACATTCAAACTTATATTCAATCTTACTAAGAAAAATACAAATAAAGATTTTAAGTCAATTAAGATGCTAGAAACAATGTATATGGGACAGAGCAGATGAAATAAGCAACTTAATATTACTTAAAGATTCAAGAAAAGTAAATAATTTATATCAATTTTTTTGATACTAATGAAAATTCCCAGATTCCTCTTAAAAGTGGACTGGAAGTATTTGGAACCATATAGAAAGGAAAAGAGGAGTGCGATATATTTAGAGATTAATATCAATTTATGTGATTTTACTATAATTATGATCTTAATAATTATTTTATTTAGAGATTTGTGCAAGAAAAAGTTCCGAAAGATTTGAAAAATAAATATATAGCTTCAAAAATAAAAAGAATTAATTAATGCTTATTGCTATCATTCATTTTTTTTAAGTTTATTAAAAACCAATTCAAAATTAAATCTATTTGATGAATAATATGTTAAAATTAGTATATATTGAGTATTTTATTTAAAGAAATTATTTATGTTTATGAGCCTTCGTTTATAATTAATAATTTATGAAGGGGAAAGAAGTAATAGTATTTAAAAAAGATAAAACAACTACACAAGATTATTGTTAAATCTATATATTAATTTAATATTTTATATGAGAATACTAATTTTATTACCATATTACTGGAATTATTTCGATTTAAAAAGCTTTATAAAGTTGATTAGTTATGTTTTATCATTATTATTATTTAAAGCTGTACGGAATTAATTCTGTGGCTTAAGCCAGCCAGATATACAATTAGATATTCATACTTTGATTTTTAGCGATCCAGTTTCCTCTTTTCCGGGGATTTATGTTTTATCATGATAACTCAATTTTAATTGTAATTAAATTTCAAATCTATATTGGTATTATTTTGTAGATCCTGCAATTTCGACTGATCATTTTGCTATGAAATTATTTTTGAATCATTCTAGTAAGAAATTTAATTTTACTTTAGCCGACTCTGGCGACAGAAAATTAATTTTCCCTATTTTAATGTTAAACAAAATTCATGTAGGCAATAAAGTTACCTTACTCATTTTTAGTGCCTATCCACATTTATATAACATAGAAAGGTTCTAATATTTATCACTAAAGATAATAATCTGCCAAAATAAATGTATTCCTACAATAATAAATTCTGGTCCCAATGTCACAGAAAGAAACTCATATCTTACCAATTTCCTTTAAAAGCTCACTTCTTGAAACTATAAAAATTAGATATATATTTTCAAACCCTCTTCTAATAATGTAAAACTATATTTACTCGTATTATTCTCTACTCTGAAAATAAAAAAATAGGCCTTATTATCATTGTTACTATAAGCGATTGTCAAAACATGCGATTTAAAGGAGAGGGATCATTATGTGGCAAAAGGAGAAATGTCCTAACTAAAAAATATGCTAATAATATTACTTCAATATCAACAGGGTAAAAAGATAAGCCTCCAAATCCAAATTAATCTTTAAAAAAATATATAAATGTGGATAACTAGAGTTCAAGCAATACCCATTTAGAATCTATCATTAATCTTTTAATCAAAATAAATTTTGAGAGACCACAAATTTATTTAAGAAGTAAAAATAATTATCTCAGTCTTAATCTGGAAATATAAATATTTTAGATCCATGATTGAAGCCTATATAACTCAAAAGCACTAAGCTGCTTAAAAATTTCAGTTATATATTGATTTAAGAAATAAAAATAATTATAACTAATTATAATGTATTGAATTTCACAGAAGACTTTTTCGCTGATAGAAGCAGAAGCTCAAAATTAAAATTATTGTAATAACAACAGCATATTTAATTATAATTCAAAAATAATGCCATCATCTCTTTAATTTGAGAAAACTTATTTGCTAACTAAATTTCAAGTTAAAGTAATGTCAAATAAGCAAATTAGCCATAATCATAATTCATTGATATCATTACTTATTTTAAGAAATATATTTATAAATTTGTTAAAAATATGTTAATTTAGCCAAAAATTCTAAGAATACGATCTGAAGGTAACTGATCTACTACCACTTTCAAAATAATAGTCATAGATTGATTTCTTATAATATATATTTTCTAATGATTATAAATAATATATGTATTTAAAGGCAATATGAAATTGATGATGAAATAAATATGGATAAAATGCTGCTTACTAGTGAAAGTATTTAATATTAACTGAGATATCAAAATAGAGATCAAAACCCATAGAACTAAAATGGATTACCAAATTTAGAATCTTTGCAATTACATGTTCAATTTATTTATTAGACATTTAACAATAAATAAGTATTTAAAATGAAAATATACATTTTGATTAATGATTTAAAATCAAATAAATTTAACATATCACTGTTTAATACTAAAATGAAATCATCATTTTAGTCGTGACGTAGACGTATCTGAGTGAGTTGACGTTGCAAACTTCCGTGACGTGGCAGTCGTAAAATAGAAAACTCAAAAAAAACCAATCTCGCTATTACCTAGTCTTCTCCCAAAATCAAGATGTCACCACGACAGAGCTTGTGAGATCCAATTCGGTGATAGAAGGTGGAGAAAAACGCTTACTGGTCCCACCGCTGCTGGGAAACATAATCCCTGTCCTTTCGCTGTGGTAGCTTCAGTATCCTAACCCGGTGTGGGAGAAGAATCCTTATCGTTGGCTTCAATGGTTCCGTCTTCTCACTTTCGAAGGCAGAGCGTACCTTCATCCTGCTCCCTATTACCTAGGAAACTGAACTCAAGCCAGGAAACTCATCTATGCAGGGAAATCCTTAGCGTGCAGACGACTCGAGGAGTCTAGGATCTGACAGATTGAGCCCCGCCGACTGGCTCCTAATGCGTTGCGCCCAGCAAGCCCCTACCTACCCTCGGTAGGCCTTAGTGTAGCAGAAAGCTCTATCAGAAAGTCTCCGGCCTCGGGCCCCTGTGGGTCACCCTATCCTTATAACTTCTAATTTAATAATTAAATATACATTTAAAATGTAGTTGAACAAAAGAAAACTGAAAATAATTAAATTTTTAACTAAAATAGCCCTTTCAAGAAATATAAGAAATATAAGTTTTAAAGCTTCAACAAATATTAGTGAACTCTGTATGCATATTTAAGAAATACCGCAATGACTAGGTAGAGAATAAAAGTCATGAATACTTAATAAAAGTTATTTAATAATATTTATTGATAATTGAATATCAAAATTTGCTCAGACATATTATAAGGATTAAAATTAAGTAAATTTCACATAGAATAATATAATTATAGCTAAAATAGCTACTTTTTGTTAGTTTTATCAGGAATTAATTTTTAGAGGATCTATATTCAATTATGGGCTCATTCTTTGCTACTTTAACGTTAATTAATTTACAATAATTTATAGCTCATTATTAATAAATCTTTGATATTGATATAATATTATATATTTAAATATAGCAAAATTATTTATTTTCCTAATAGTAGGATTAGTAGTTATATGAAAATATAATCATTTCAAATCAACAATCCTCTTTAATCAAGCAACAACCATTCTTAAAATAATTTTATTAATTAATTTTTAATTTCTTCAGGAAAATATTGGTATCAGGAGCTGAATAGGATATTTAAATAAATTTAGCTGATTTAAAATTTAAAAAGGCAAGACAATCAGGTGCTAGCAATTTAGATCAAAAAAATTCAATCATTAAAGCTCCTCAAATCTCCAAAAAGTTACAAAATATAGAATTAAAAAATAAAATATGAATGATCTTTTGGATAATTCTTTCAATTAAATATTATTAGAATCTAGATACTCTAATTATAAAAGCTATTTTTAATCTTTCATACAGAATGATTAAAGCAAAGATACCAAACAATTTATTATATTAATTAAAATCATATTTACGTAAAATAGAATCAATTAATCAGAACGAGATTATTAAAAGATGATTTAGAGAAAGATAAAGATAATTCATAGACTTTTTTGAATTGGATTTCAAAGTTTTATTTTTTTAATTATAATAAATATACTTTAAATTAGTAGATCTTATAATCATAATTTATTATAGGAAATTGATAAATTTAAATTAATAATTATAAGTTAATATTGTTAAAATAGATAAAAATAGGATATTATTTAAATTCATTAAATATCCAAATTAATAATTAATTATAACTGCAATGAATTAGGAGTGCGTGTAATACTAATCAGTTTTAGTTTTAAAATTAATTAATATATATTAGTGGTCTAGTGGTCTCGAGGTCTCCAGTGGTCTGGTCGGGGCTCTGGTGGTCCTGGCCAGGTGTATGACTCAGTTCTTCTAATGAAACTTTTTCAATGTCTCTTGTAACAATATCAAGATTTTCAAGGATGTTCATTCTGAATCGGTAGAAGTTAATATCTGGAAGATAAGCATCAGTAGCAGCGGAGTCAGTCTTAAATTCATCGGTGACAATCACGTTGATGTAGTATTGATCACCATTTACTTCGTCTACAATAGGTGCATCTTTAGCTTCAATACGGTGGACCACAAAAACCTCGGCCAGACCACCTGACCACCTGACCACTGGACCACTAAAGACCCTGCCAGACCACTGGAACATCGGACCACTAGACCACTAATATATATTAACTAATTTTAAAACTAAAACTGATTAGTATTACACGCACTCCTAATTCATTGCAGTTATAATTAATTATTAATTTGGATATTTAATGAATTTAAATAATATCCTATTTTTATCTATTTTAACAATAATGAAAACAGATTGAGATGAACGCGATAGAGATATACATTCACAAAATTTTTGTAAGTTACATTTTAAAAATCTTTTATATATTTAATACTCTTTCAACAATAGGACAGGACACAGAAGGCGTTGGGTAGGGACTTCAGAAAATAACAGAAAGAGGTAGTCAAGGAACACTGAAAGACAAAGCCAGAAAAATATACGAAGGATACTGGAAAAATGACAAAGCTGTGCGGTGGTTACCATTTTCATTTCTACCAAAAAATATTCATATTGATATTCATTTAATTATTAATACCTATATTTTCCATAAAATTTATCATAAATATTTAAGTCCAAGAAATGTAAAAAAGGTGTGGATCAATGAAATTATTAGCGACCTAACACCAATATCATTATAATATAATATGTTTTTTTTTAATGAAGATAAAATCATATTAATTAAATTATTAAAATATCAAAATCAAGATTTTAGTTAGCTAATATTGAAAATGTAAAAATCTAATTCTAAACAGGATGTGTAGTCTTAGCAAAAAATTAAACTCTAAACTTAAAAATAAATAAACTTAAGAAAATAGAGAGACATACAAACACACCCTAAAATGACACTAGTAGATTTTTCTTTTTATTATTTATACCAGAATCATTAATAGGAAAATACTATAATATTATTATTTTTTAGATAGCTAATTTTGAATGATTAATTTAGCAAATATCAAAGCAATCAAAATTATGTCAAAGTTGCTGACCCTGAAATATTTACATAACTGTAATTTCTTCAATCATCCTTGAACTCATCAATAAATATCAACTTGCTTTTAATAAAGAATTTAATTTTAATGTATCAAAGCTTCGAATAAAATTGAGAAGAAATTCAAGAAATATAAACAATAATTAAAGTTTAATAAGTAGTAAATAATAGGATGACTCCGAGTTAAATCTTGCTTAAAACATCAAAGAGTTATTTCTCAAATAAATTTATCACTATTTAATCTTTATTTTATTAAAGTCACTCTCATTAAACGACTAATTAAAGTAGCTTACTTAAATCCAATAAAAGTGCCAGACCACAAGAAATCAAGAGTTTAAAAGTCAAATAATATTCTAAAATATAATATAATATTTCTCTATATTATAAAATCTTTATTATGATTTGATAGTAAATTTATTAAAATCTTTTTAAAACAAAGTAGTAACCTAAATGCATTTCTATCAACTAGAAAAATATACAAAAACTTTCATAAGTAATAAATTAGAATATCAATACTTAATCGACTGACCAGTAGTAGTCTAGTAGCAAACTTTCATTTTTGCAAAGATTTTAGTCAGTCCAATATTTGGCAAATTAGAATATTTTAAATAATAAGTATATAAATACTTTCTAACACCATTCTTATGCCATAATAATCCATATATTTTATGCCTGTAACATTTTCATCAAATTAAAAACATTAAAATATAACCACTGATCTGGGAAAAAATTCTTCAGAAATAGTTTGATAAATAGATGAATTATGAATAATAGGATTTTATCTCACCCAGTCGAAAGTTACATAGGAAAATAATATTGATGTCAAACATTTAGAAAAAGAATAATCAAAGTTTGTCATCCTCTGTTTTGAATTCTAAAATAATATAAAAAATAGATTATATTAATGCATTTGAAATAAATTCTATGTTTTAAGCTTGCAAATATAGAAATGAATAAAATCATTACACATTCAACTAAATCAATTTATAATTTTAAATATGGACTTAGAGCTAGTTAATAAACAAGTCTTTAATCATTTATACATTCAGAAACAGCTTACTGCTGTAAATGACACACCAAAAAGCATAAATGAAAATAGGGGAGTGTAGAAAGCCGCAGACAACACAGCTTTCTTGATGAGAATGTCCATGTCCAGAGAGAGCACTGAGTTTGCTCAAAGAGTTGCGAATTTTCATTCTAATCTTAGCAGCTTATATTATTCAAAAATAGTTTATTGGATAAATTGATATAAAAAATTTTTGATTTTAAAGAGTAAAATGCTTATAAGTTTCGTAAAGACCAAGTTTAAGGAAAATAACGGACTCTCAAATCATACCTGAAGTTGTAAAATTTCAGTTTGCAAATTACTTTATTTTTACAAAGCATCAATTTGTTATTTTATTAATTTCAAACTTTTATATTTTGAAATCAAGATCAAGAACTAATATTCGAAGAAGCACTTGATAATTAGAATCTAATGGAAAGCGCAAATAGTGAAATGCATTAAATATTATGACTCACATTTGGTAAAAGCTTGATGCAATGGTATCCTCATTGAATATACAATACACTTGACAACGAAGCAGTTATACCTCTTATCAATAGAATAGTTATATTGAAATGATGCCACATCTTCAATTAAAAGTATTTAATATTTTAGCAAAGAAATCTTAAGATTTAAATTAAATAACAAATAGTTTTAATTCATTTTGAAGCAATATTCCAAAATACAAATAAATTTATTAATTTCAGGATAGAACAATAGTCTAATTTAGCTTATAATGTTTTAGAATATTATTATTTTTAATAATTTTATGAAAAATTATATAAATTGAATTTAAGTATATAAAATTCTTAATAAGATAGTTATTTGATTTTATTTTCAGAAATATTTTAATAATTATACTAACTTGCTTCTGGCTATAAAATACAATCTCTTAAGCATATTTAAAAACTAAAATATCATAATATTATAAATCATGAATATAAACAATTTAATTATAATTATTTCAAACATGGATAAACCAAATTAAAATGATACACTTATGATAGACTAAACTACCTTGAATCAATCAACCAATAAAGAAATAGAATATCTCAGAAAGTAACTGCTAGGCAATTCAAGATGTGTCTCTGATTTTGAAAAGATTCAAGAAATTGGAGAGGGCACCTACGGAACAGTTTACAAGGCTAGAGATAAACTTACTGGTGATATAGTGGCTTTAATGAAAGTATGAATGCATAATGAAAATGATGGATTTCCAATTACTTCACTTAGAGAGATCAATTTAAACTTAGAACTTAAAAACTACCTTATTTATTATTCTATTAAAACTTATCTTTTGTTTAATATCAACATTGAATCACCCAAATATAGTAAACTTGAAAGAAGTTGTAGTAGGCTATAAAAAGGACTCTGTGTTCTTAGCTTTTGAATATTGCGAAGCAGATTTGGCTAATTCAGTTGACTATATTTTGAAACGAAAATTATACCTAAACCTTGCAGAAATAAAGTGCTTAATGCTCCAATTAATTCAAGCAGTAATTTACTTACATGAAAATGACATAATACATTGTGACTTGAAGTTCTCAAATTTATTGATTAATAACTATTGATAGCTTAAATTAGCTGATTTTTGATTAGCTAGGAAAATAGGATACCCTATTCAATAATATACACCTAAGGTTGTAACTCTGTGGTATAGAGCCCCTGAAATTTTATTGAAAGCAAATCAATATTCAAAACCAATCGATGCTTGGTCTGTGGGATGTATTTTAGCAGAATTTCTTAACTATGGTTCAATTTTGCCTGTAAGTGTTTCAATCAAAGATAATAATAAGTTTACTAAACTTCAATTATTGGAATTATACATTAATTTCTTCTATTATAGGGCAACAATGAAATTGATTAATTCAAGTAAATCTGTGAGATGATAGACAAGCCCTCGAAAATATCATGGGCCGGATTTCAAGACTTATAAAATAGCAAGCATTTACTCTCACTTGTTGAAAACACAAATAATTACCTCGGCTCTAAATTTAAAAAAATGAGTGATAATTGTATAGATTTAATGACTTAGCTATTGTCTTGGGACCCAGCAAATAGATTAACAGTAAGATTATATTTTATTATAGATATACACATGTTCTAACAGTATATTCTTTCTACATTGAAATATATCTTTAATACATTTTATATAGTTAAATGAAGCTTTAATACATCCATTTTTCACAGAATCTCCATACCCCTGAAAAAGCGAGGATATTAGATGTTTAAAGTATTTTGATGAACTCAGTAATATACCTTTTAAATAGAGATGATATATCATAATGCCAACTTAATTAAATTAATAATTAGAATTATGAAATTTTAATTTATCATTTTTTTATTAATAAAATGATTAATTTTTACAATTTGGTAAAATATCAACTGTTTCATTGAATTTATTCATTGAAATAAATCTTTTAATAATTAATCTCAATTTTACAATTTATTAAATTATTATAAATAAAATGAATAAGTATGATATTTTAGGAATAATTGGAGAGAGAGAGTTTATGGAGTGGTTTACAAATCCAAAAATAAAGAATCTGGAGATTTAGGTAAAACACTATACAAATAAACTTATATTACATTGTATTCTTTCTCAATTAGAATGTTTCTGAGGAGTCTAATATGATAAATTTATTTCTTAAAGGATGATGGTTTGTAGTATAAATATTAATTACTATGTTATAGAGGCAATTAAAAAATTCAAAGAGTCTGGAGAGGAAGATGAAATTGTTAAAAAGACTACTCTCAGAGAAGTTAAAATACTAAGAATACTCAAGGACTAGTCTGTAGTAAAATTGATTGAAGCGTTTAAGAGGTAATTACTTGTATATTTCAAATAAATTGAAGGAAATACTAATTTAAATACTACTAAATTTAGAAAAGACCGGTTGTACCTTGTATTTGAGTATATGGATAAAAATCTTCTTGAAGTATAATTAAATTTATTTAATATTAAGTAGAAAAATCTACGTTATAATATTAGAGGAAAATGGAGGTAGTGGCTTACCAGTAAGTGAAAATTTTTATATTAATATTAGGAATCAAGTATGAAACTATTTAGGCTGGAGAAGTTAAAAGATACGTGTACCAAATGTTGAAAGCAATAAACTACTGTCACAATTAAAATATCATGCATAGAGATATAAAATCAGAAAATTTACTCATTAAAATAGAGACTAAAGAACTGAAAATTTGTGATTTTGGATTTGCAAGATTTTGCAGTATTTCAGCCATTACTACTACTGGAAATTATTAATATAACGCAATTTGATTGAATTTTCTTCATAAAAAATTAAAAATATCTTTTAATTTAATGGATGCCCCATCCAAATCTGGAATTTATTTTTAATTCCGTGATATGGTTCCATAATGATCCTGGAACTCCAGATTTAAAGCTGGAATTCATTATTTTAATAATTTTCTGGAATTCCAATATTAATTCTGGAACTATGAAACATATTTGGATTATTTATTAAAAAATTTAAATCTAATTAATTTAAAAACATGTTTTATTATCATTATTTGTATATATTATGAAATTGAGTTAAATTATTGAAATTTATAAGCAATATTGAATTGAAGTTTATATTTAGAATTAATGCATGAAAAAATATACGTTATATTATTGTAATCTTCAAAAATTATTAGTTTAAAGCCAAATTTTCATCCATTAAATTTGATAGTTCAGTAAATCAATCAATTTAATGTTTGTAATAATTTCCTATTTTTAAAAATGGTTTCCAATACTTATTTTATTTTAAAATTCTTTTGCTAAAAAGTGATATTTAAGTAATACATATTATTCTAAAAATTTATAAAAAACTTATTTATTTTTCCCATTTCTACTTTACATTGAAGATTTCATATTACCTTAATGAGAATTCTTTATAAGATCAAAATAATAGTGCTAAAATAAGTTTATAAAATTATATAAATCAATCAAATAACTTGGGAATAAACAAAAGATTCCAATTTTACAAAAAAATATCAAAAATATATTTAATAATCTTTATATAATAACATAAAACTTAAATATCAATTATAAAAAACTAATTTCAGTAACGGATCTGGAATTCCAGGTTTATTTCTGAAATTTAAATTGAAAAAATTCAGTTCCAGATTCAATTCTGGAATTCCAGACTTGATCTGGAACTGTTTCACAAAGCTAGAATAAAAAGAATTCCAGATTTGAAGGAGCATCCAATTAAATACTGGGTAAAGTACTCATTATGGGCTGACAAGCGCTTCTTCAAATAACAAAGATTCTTAGAATAATCAGGGGCCGAGCTAACTAACAGATTATGTGGCGACTTGGCGACTAGATGGTACAGAATCACCTGAACTTTTATTGATGCCTGCTCATAAAATAACTCATGATAAATTTTCTGTGTTTGGGTTAATTTTCAATGGTTGACTGTTTATAAATTTAATATAGTTTCATTTAAATTCCAAAAGTGTATTGTAAAATTGGCCATCATCTCATACTTTAAGTGTATTTGGATATGTTTATCATTTATGATGGGGAAAAGTCTTTAGTATTGCCATAATTTTTCAAACTTATTTGAATAAAGAAAGTTATGAATTTATTAACAAGTCTCAATGTCGTTAAAAATTTTCCCTTCTTCTCTCCTTCGTACCTCACTTTAATCAAATTGAATCAACTAGAAATCAAGATTCAAAAAATTTCAAAGAGATTTAAGAGCATTCCTTAAAGATTTAGAACATTGTTCTTTTATAGATAGAACCAACACTTTTACCTATAAATCATGACTCAGGAATCTTGAAGACTTAAGGTTTAGTACAAATAGAATTCTAGTGATGTCTTCAGTCTCATCCAAGGTTGAATCAGAGTAAGAGTGGAAGAAAGAGGGAGAAGAGAATTTTAAACGAACATTGAGACTTGTGATTTGACTTTAACTTTAATATTTTGGGGGGGGGGAAGTTTCCTGTCAAAGTTTATGATAAAAAATCTTTTTTAGGGAAGTTTCCTGTCAAGAAAAAATTTTTTAATTTATTTTTTTAAATTAAATTATTTTTTTATAACTATGAACACTTTCTTTGATTTTCACATATTTGCAGTTCATGAATTTAACCTATCGCTCATGAAGTATTACTAGATATTGCTTATGTTGAACATTTTTTTCATTAATATATCATCTTATTTTTCATTAGTTTTTCATAACTTTTAGTAAATTTATAAATAAAAATATCGTTTTATCTTCAAGTTATAATATTAGAAAATAAAAAATTGCAATATATCTATTTAACTCTTAAAAATGTTTCAATAATTATTTAGCCCTTAAATGAGTAAAAAATAATTCATTAAAAAGTTTTATATATAAATTAAAAAATTTATAAGAAAAAATTATACTTGACAGGAAACTTCCCTCTTGTCAGGAAACTTCCCCCCCCCCCAATATTTTTAATACAAGTCTTGAAATACATCACTTCATTAATATTGATTGAATTTAAAATTTATTTTATCTACATATCCGATTACAAATTTCTGCATGCTAAATTATATGTGCACCCACTTACTAACTCAAGCTGGGTTTGGAATTTCTCCTCATGGCTTATATTAAAATATACAAACAAACTAAGATTAAAAGTTGTAATGAGAATGACTTACTTAATTTTACAACTGTGTACAAATAATAAACTACATTACTTTATTAATTTTGTAATTTAAATTCAGTAGTCTGATACTTTCATTGAAATTTTATATTCCGTTTGATGAGTTATTATTAAAAATAATTTAATTAAATTCATAAAACTCTTTTTTGTGTTTATAAAATCATAGTTTAAATTAAATCTCAAATATGAAGGTTAGTATTACTGAAATTCAGTTTATCTTTTGAATTTTAAAACTCATATGTCGCTTTTTATTGTTGTTAATTTGTAATAGTTATTGGAGAACCCCTAATCAGCTTATTAAAGCCTGATCATCATTAAGGGAATTTAATTTAACAGGAAATATTTAATTTATTCTTGCTGATATTACTGTATTATTATATTCTGTTTTTAAAGTTATTAAAATATCAAAAAGAGTTTTAATATAAGCTAATACTAATTATATAGCTCATTTTTAGAATATCGAGTATTCGTAACTCTTTTAAATATGTTATTTTTTAAGTAATAATGCTTAAATTTATATTATCATTTAAGAAATTGAGTTTTTAAGCGTCGTTGTTATTTGGCGACAAATTTTTGGTTGATTTTATAAAATGTGTGAAATTCTAGTTTATCTGTGAACTGATAAAATAATATATAGTTAATGAATTATTTATCAATAATTTTTATAAAGTTGATTCTATAGATAATGCTTAGTTCTTTAAAATAATATGTGCATCAGTCATCTTAGTCTACGATGATATGCTAGGAATTTGATAGCTATATTCATTGCTTTATATGTTAAAAATAGTTGCTGAATTTTATTTCTTTAATACGTTTATATTATTATTTGAATTATTACTTTGAATAATTTAAGTTGCTAAGGCTTGGGAGTTAATCATTCTAACTTATCGCTTGCTCTGAGAGGATCAATTTTAACTTTATATTAGATCTTAATCTGATGGAGGATAAAAATAGTTCAACTAGGATAAAGTGTGCTGTGGTTTATTTTATTGATTGGCCAAATTTGTAAACCCTCCAGAAGCGTTGTTGTAATTGAAATTATTTGGATTTGTTAGAGGAGCTAAATTTTTCACATTGGATCTCTTTCGCTCTTATGAACTGTAAATTATATGCCCATTTATGAAAAATAAGATGAAAACTTTAATTAAAATTGAAATTTATAATTTAAATAAGGAAAACAAATCATAGTCGAGATGGAGCGTCTGGTCACTCAATAAATTTTAAAGTTACGAAAAACATATCTAAGAAGTTTTTAAATCAGCAATTCTTGTTTTGTGAAGACATGGTGTCTGCAGACAGTTGACTAAATCAGACTCAAAATATAAATAATAGAGAACTATTGGACAAATGGTGACATCTATTAAGGATAATGTGATGAAGCTGTGTTTTATACAGTTTTTGTTTAAGTAAATACTAAAACTTATTTAAATATTAATTCTAATTTTAAATTAAAGTCTTATGCTTATTTTCATTATTAGCAAAATTTGTTCTTTGAGTACTACTACTTTAATTGAAACTAATTGTTGGATGTTAACCATTTAATTAGCTATTCCCTGAAGTGTTAGCTATGAATTAAGATTCAAATAAATTATCTGCGGCTCCAGTATCTGCTTGATGATTATTTTGATTTGACAAATAATAGTAATTATTTTAGCCCTTTATCTATTTTATGTTGATGGTGGCATTTGACTTGATTAATACATTGTGTATTGATTTTAAGATTTCTTACTGTTAGCCACAGGTTGATATATTTTTGTTGCTTTTAAGGTAGAATAAGGGATGTGATAGTTTTAATTTTGATATTGATATTGTGCTTTACTTCTCATTTAAGGTGGTGACTATAAAGTTGATTGGTATAATATTCACAAATAACTGAAGAGTTATACTTAAAAAAATATACTTAGAGATTCCACCTTGAGTCATTACTCTTTATTGCTGTTGCCTTTTCTATTCCTAACTAGATGTAATACTGCTGCTTCTCATGAAATTAACTTAGTTTGGTATAATTTTATAAAATATCTATTATCAATAGGGAATTTAAACAAAAAATTATTAATCTAAAATGATAAGCTAAATTTTAAAAATGCGTGTCGATAATTTTATACTAATTAATGCTAAAATTGCAAAATTAATAGGTTGTAGAGTAGTAGTTTCTTATTTTGTTTCATTTGCTTAAAAAAATAACTTAAAAATAAAGCAGATTAATCAACAGCTTCAATTTGATTATTGAAAATCTAAAATAACTTTGTAAAAAAATGTAATTCAAAATTACTTTTTACAGTATAATGATAAAATTAGGTTTGAATTTACAAACCAATCATTAAAGGCGGAAAAACTTTATATTTGAGCTTGATTAAGGCAATTTGACGAATATTAGGCTATCAATTCACATATTTATCTTTGAAGTTTAATAGATTTTTCTAAAAATACTTGTTTATGTCCTTTTTTTATTTATTATTCATGAGAAACATATAATTTAATAGTTTATAATGTAAGCAAATTAATTCACTTAGTTTGACATGATCTACTATTATTATCTCTATAAATGCAACATTTGCTCTGGTGAACTAATATTCTAAAATAAATAATCATCCCTATTCAAAGACACCCTGCTATTCACTGATGAGAGAAACTACTACTAATTATTGTTGGTACTATTTGGAAGAAAGCTCTGAGAAAAGTTAAATTAATTACTCGAAAACCAATTGTTATTTCCTTGTGATAGGATACTACTCCTGCCTACTGAATTAGTATTTATATTGTTATTATTGTCTATGTTTATGTTATAAGAATAGTCATTTTAAATTTAATTCAATCCACCACCTATATTATAGAGTTATTGAATGATTTGAGGCATTTAAAATGCTTAAAAACCCCCACCATTATTATTGTAGTGAGATTGAGACATATTGTTGAAGTTATTTCTGAAACTTGGTGGAGTAGCAATATTATTGTAGGAATACATTCGAATTGGGGAAATTAATTAAAATTAAATATATAATAAATCAAAATATTGGCAGTTAAAGTTTGCCAATTTGAACGATCTTGGGCTCATTCGATAGAGAATTCAAAATTAGTTGGACTTTACTATTGACGCCACTATTTTATCGCATCCCTGGAGTGAGTTAACTCGACTTTAATTTGAGGGCATAATTTAGTGAATTTAGAGGCATTCAATTAAAGTCTAGTTAACTCGCTCCGGGTATGCGATAAAATAGTACCGCCTATAGTAAATCCAGCTAATTTTGAATTCTCTATCGAATGAGCCCAAGATCTTCAAATTGGCCAACTTTAACTGTCAATATTTTGTTTATTATATATTTAATTATAATTAATTTCCCCAATCCGAATGTATTCCTAAAATATTATTATTTATAGTGTTTATTTGTATAATGGGTTTCAGTTAAGGAATTGTCTAAGTTGGTTTGGAAATCCTTGATATTTAAATGATTATTCATCTTTGCATATTTGTTGTTTTACCCAGTCTATTATAAAAATATAACTTACTTTACTAAATATTTGAAATTGTCTTGCAATTTAGATTTAACTATAGGGATTGATTTGATTTAAATATTAATTCTTTTTGTTAGTAACGTTGATTGGCTTTTAAATGCCCCCGCCATAGATCTAAATTTATAAATAAAATACAGAAAATAACTTTTATAATTTTTTCTATTTATTTTGACTTTACTTGGCGATATTAATCTTGACATCATTAGTTGGAGATCACTTATTAATGTTTTGTTATCCACTATTAATATGGTTTTTATTATATTTGAACTTCCCTGAAGTTTGCATCATCCCCTTCTCATTGCTATTACTCGTTTAAGTTGCTAATTGTTAATTGGAACTTTTAAATTAATTATTTTGAGTTTATTTTCCATAACTAGAACTCTATTTCCCTTATAAACTCATTCAATAGATATATATTCATATAATATATAAAATTGATTTTAAAATGGTTTATCATCAAAATAAGCATGCATTATTGCATCATAAGCTGTGAAGCGTTTCCTGTGGTCTATTTACAGCAATCCACTCATCAAACTAAGCTCTACCTCATTAAGTATGCCTGCATAACGCTTTTCTAATGTCTCAGGCTTAGAAATATCCGTAGGAAACTTCAAGCCAACTTAAAATAATAGAATTAATTGTAGTTCGCTTATGATTCATTTACTAAGTTTCAATTAAATGCTTTAAACATTATAAAAAATGATTTTATAAGCCAATAAATCTGGGTTTTTTGAGAAACTCATCTTACTAGTATTAAGGCAATGGTCCTAATATTTTCAAAATGATGTACAATTTATCAACTTCTGACCCGCCTGGAAAGAGTGGTTACTTGTCAGTCAATTCTCCCATTATACAACTAACAGCCCAAATGTCTACTTTTTTACCATACTAGAGGGTGTCAGACATCAATAAAAGCTCATTGATACTCATTAATTATTGAAATCTTTAGCTTTTAATTATGCAAAGAGTATAAACTATTTGAAATCAATAAATCAAGGAATATTGATAAGCATTTAAATTAATACTAAATTTGATGATTAAATAATTAGTGAGTAGTAGCATGATTGCTGTAACTATTATAGGTAACATCAAATCCTAAACTAAAATCTTAATATAATAAGGTTATTTTAAATATTTGTAAGTACAATTCTTAAAAAGTTTAGTTGAACGATATAAATGTTTCATCCTAGGCAGGAGTACCTAATTTCATAGACAGATTACATCAAACCAGAGAGGATTGGGCATATGCTAATCAATCTATAAGTTAAGAGCAACAATCGAAACACCAAATTATATAATACAAGTTTATCATTAATTGATTAAGATGTTAAATATTTAATCTTAAAATTAATTCCTTGACCTCTAGTCTTAAAGATAAAGATAATTAAGATAAATTTAATATAAATATGAATGATACTGATATAGTTTTAAAGCCAAGTATAAATTCCATATTTACAATTCAAGTCTTAAGCGAGTATAATCGGTTTATGGATACTTTTTATATAAATAATTAAAAATGCAAGGAAAAATGAATGTATAGTAAACATAATTATTTAGAAAAAATATCTCTACTGGAAGTATAATTAGTTAAGATTTAGCATTGAATTATTAAAATTAATTATATTATCAAACAAGGAGAATATTTTATTTTAGGGATCGCATTCAATAAATAGCAATAATAAAAATTAAGAGAATCCAGCGTTAAATTCAATAAATTCAGCAATAATTACTCAGCTGGGATTTTTTCAAATTTATTTACTAATTTTTTCATTTTTTATAAAACTAATGTTAATGAAAAGAAAGAATATTAAGATGATTAAAATAAAAACACAGATTTTAATTTTTAAATATCAGTAAATATTTCTAATTTTATTGATTTAATAGTTCAATTTGATTTATTTCTACTATTTCTATTTTATTATAAGCCCTAATTCAATGCTAAATCTAAATTCATATTACTAAAGTTAAAGTATTTTTAACTTATAGGTTTTTAACATATTCCTATTTCGTATTAATTCCGTAAAGCTTAAATAATAATAATATTCCTATTTCCTCGCATTTTCATTATTTAACAGTCAAACAAATAGATTATACTCGGTTTATAGCATATAATATTTATAACTGAGAGATACAATTAAATAATTTTATCAAGGTTGATACTCATTATACTTTTAGCAATTCGCCTTTAAATAATAAAGATTTACAAAACTGATTAATATATCTATCTATTGAGGGTCTCTATATTGTAATGATATTACTAGAAATACTTAACAATTTCTTTTTTTTTCTGTAAATTACTTTTCTATGAATCATATTACCCACATCAAGATTATTACGCTAAAGGTTAAAAATCAGTGAACTTTTAGTTGTTATGTATTAAATAAAAAATTTCCCTGATATTTAAATATAACTATGAAATTTCATTGACTGATTGATATTGTTAATATGAAACTAAATTGACATCAACCAATCAAAATCAATTAAATAGAGCATAATATAAAATTGATATTTGCAAATAATAGATAATCGTTGGTATTCTTATTTGATTTTATTATGAAAATCTTTAATTAAAACCACCATTAAAAGTGGATCAATTAAAAAGTAACATCATTCTAAAAGCTGTTACTTTAATATTTTTTAGTTTTAAATAACAAAATTATTGGACAGAGATCAAATATTATTTACTTTTTTAAAGTTTAAATATAAAGAAATAGAAAACTGTTTATTGATTGAGCTATATTATTTAGAAATAAATTATATTTTTCTTATTAATTTGATAATGATTAGATTTAAAACAATATGCTATGGTTTATGGGGTTTAATCTGGATAGCTTACAAATAAATATGTAGATAATTTTTTCTAAAAAAGCTTTTAAGTGACAATAAATTGCATGATTTTATAGACTACTACAAGCATAGACCTCATTAGGTGAATCCTAATTCTCAAAATTACAACATAACAAGACACTCCTTGACACTTATTTATATTATGACTTGTCCATTAAAATAAATAATGATACATATTAATTTTAAGAATAATATTCAATCTCTTACTATTTTATATTATAAAAATAGATGTATTTAATGCATCCATTCAATTTTTACATAATTCTAATTCAATTTTATCATAATTAAAAATAAAAAATAATCTCAAATCAAATATCAAATATCAAATCCAAATATATTATTTATTTATGTATATATAGATATTTTTGCAATATTTTATGTATAAATTTATGATAACTACTATCTAAATATGTATTATAGCATTCTATTTTAATAAAAATAATTTATTAATACTTACCTTAAGGACTTGAAACATTATTCACATAATATAACTTGACATATCTAAGATTTAGAGTCAAAGTTTTACAAACTTAATAAGGAAGTTAGTTGTTGAAGAGATATCCGAAGACCTGCATTAAAGCGTTATCAAGAACAAACTAAATTATTCATAAAATATCTAAATATAATGTAAAGATTTAAGACTTCAATAAGTATGATATAATATTGATAAAATACGTAAAAATAGGAAATTATAGAAATAAAATAAATATTTAATTATGACCAAATTATAGGAACCATTGTGTGTTGATCGAATGTGTATTACTACAAATTATGATGATTTTTGTGTTCAGCACCTTAATATAAACCCCAATTTTTTCTTGAACAACCAAGCACTTGATTTTAATGTTTGACAGGAATCCGATGATTAACATGATCGTTTGACACCGTCAATTGGCGTCGATCTGGCATGGTCACTTCGTGTCGATTCGTCGTCGATAGGCTTGAGTTGAGGCCAATCTGCAACCCATTCTCATCTTCTAGATCCTAAAATCTATTGTCCCATCCTTGATCGATCGGTGCCATCATTGGTAGCTCAAGCTGTTAGGCCATCGTTGGTGTGTTGGTGGACTTGACCTCAGCAATGCGCGGAGGTGAGAGAGGTTTTGCGTAGTTTGACGATTGATTAGTTTAAACTTAAACTTAAAAGCGTGATATATAATAGGGAAGTTTTAATCAATTAATTTAACTGTTCAACTGCTAATGATGCTTGTCTTGATTGGTGCCAGGGCACCTACAACTCCTTTCATCGTCATTGATGGTTGACTCATACGAACCCATGTCTGATGGTGGTGCACCACTGCTTGACGCTGAACGCCCAGAGCTTGTTGACATCACTCTTGGTCATGGCTTTAAGGATTTGGGAGAGCCTCTTAACCAAGTGAATCCTATAAGTAGTTATGGTAACAATCCTTACTTGCTGTCTGCCTCCTCCTGCCTGAGGTGCCTCTTGATGTATGAGAACAGCTGCTCGATTGGGTTGAGCCAGGGCGAGTACTCGGCATTGAATAGCACAGTCACCTCAATTTCCTGGCAGTCTCCAACACTTCAGAGTACTTGTGAATGACTGCGTTGTCCATGAGCAGCACGATCTTCTTCAGGCCAAGGTCCTTGTCGGTCCGCAGCTGGCGCAGGGTGTGGTAGAGGAAGTTCTCGAAC
>ARYC01003974.1:0-46831 GCA_000711775.1 Oxytricha trifallax
CAGAGCTATCACTTGAGGTCTCTGTTATTAAAATAGAAATTAATAATAGAAAATAAATGGCAAACAAGTGTGTGGGAGACAGAGAGGAAGAGAAGGGTATTAATGAAATTCCTATACAAACTGAAGAAGTAGAAGTATACTTCTGTGAAAAGTGTGAGAGAGACTTCGCTCATAAATCTAGTTGGTATAGGCATATGAAAGAGCATAGAGAAGCCAAGCCAACAGTATACTTAAAGCACGATAAAATCGACGGAAAGTATGATTGTTCGAGTGCCATAAGCAGTATGCTCATACTAGAGATTTAAGGAAGCATCTTTTAAAAGCTCACAAGAAAGATTAAGAAATTGAAAAGCATGAAGATGAATTGAAGCTACTTAACAAAAGAAAAGCAAGAGAACCTTCGAAAATGGTAGAGCTCGAACAAGCTAGCGAATCAGAATATGTGAGGAAATCACGCAACCTACTAGCATCTCAAATCACAAAGATTATGATTAAAATTCAATATAAAAAGATTCCAGTTCTTGCCTAAGTAGACCTAGACACTTCACTTTAAAGCTACCTTATATTAGAAGACTCCTTTGATAAGAAAGTTATCAATGATCATCAGTATGCATACAAGGTGTATCCCTTCAACTATCTTTTAAGTGATGATAAATTTTAGATGAAGTTCACAATGAGTATCAAGTACTCACTCAAGCAAAGTTTAAAGAGTGTAGTTACTTAATCAAGCTAGATGCTGTTCTCCTTGCCAAGGATCATGTTGCTTTCAGACTCCCACTCTATGAAATGACCCTCAGAGATTTATTACTGATCAAAGGAATCATAAGTAGCTTGCTTTGATAGCAACTTAAACCTTACAAGGTATAAAAGAGCTACATAAGTTAGGTTTTGTTCATAGAGATTTGAAACCTGAGAATATTATGATAAACTTCTCACCTGTAAGAGTGACAATTATTGACTTCAACTGAGCATTAAGGGTAGAAGTATCAAGGCTAGGAAGTGTTATGGGAACTCCAGGCTATTATCCTGAAAGAGAAGACTGGAGAGATAGAGACTATCAATGAGATGTGTGGGCTTTAGCAGCAATAATAATAGAGTGCGATATGCCTCGGAATGATTACTACTCTACAAGGTGTGAGAAAGATGCTAAGTAAAGAATCAAGTAATTTATAGACAAAATCAGAGTATCTCAATCATTAAAATAAATGGCAGAATCAATAATCTTAAAACCAAACTCTAGATCAGACATAACATTAGAGAAGATAGAGTTGTGGTTAAATAAAATAAACTTCAGACCTCTCCCACATGATCCAAAAGTGCATTTTGAGTGAATAAATTAAATGCATTTACTATAAATTTCACATTAAAACCTATTAATAACCCCAACCCCTAACAAATTCCCTACAAATCAAAGCACTTATAAATCTCATTAAGGGGTTTTGGGGTTTTGAATACGAACAAAATATATAACTAATATCAAACATTATTTAATTAAAATATACTAAATTATATAGATTCATATAGTAAAATTCATTTAATATAGAGTATTTTATATTAATAATACTGTTTATATATAAAAATCAAATTTAATAAAGTTGTTACTTAAAAATAATTGTAAGTATTTTATTTTAATGTTATATTTTTAATCTCTATAATTTCATTTACTTTTAGTGAACTTAATCTTTGAGTAATTTATAATTTTTAATTAGCAAATAACTCAAAATCAAAGGAATTTCGATAATGAGGCTAATTCATCAAATTTTATATTCTGGAAAATAAAAAAATTTTTACTCAATAATTTTAACAGACTTGGTATCTTTTATTTGAGGACTTAATATGCCGCTGTCTTAAATTAATTAAGGATTATCTGTTTGTATTATGAAGAAATAAAATAATTACCATTTGCATATATTTTTCAAGAAATAGTAATGGAATCAGGGTAAGTAATACAGATCGACCCTCGCTTTTTTTATTACAGCAACCATTAATGTAAAAGAAATTAATTTTTTAGATTCTCCTGATAAGTTTAAAGCACTTAAAAATTGAAATTATAAAAAAAAAATACTCCATAATGAGATTTGTTCTTTCAAACAAAAGCTCAAATTATTTGATTTTTAATTTTAAAAATAATTGAATAATAAAGTAAAATGATTAATTAAAAGCATTCACAATTTTTTTTTATTCAATAATATTGTAATATCTTTAAAAGAAGTGAAAAAGTTTTATTTATGCTCAGCATCAATTATATAATATGTCTAATATAATTAACTATTAAAAAGAATATTGAATATTTATTAATAAATATATAAAAGAAGGCAGAATTTATAAAAAATTCACCTCCAGCTACAAAGAATAATAAGAAAGAGAAACTTGATGAATGATTTAAAATCAAATAAATTTTAACATATCACTGTTTAATACTAAAATCAAACCATCAATCTTAGTCGTGACGTAGACGTATCTGAGTGAGTTGACGTGGCAAATTCCGTGACGTGGCAGTCGTGAAGTAGAAAACTCCGAAAAAACCAATCTCGCTATCACCTAGTCTCCTCCCGAAATCAAGATGTCTGGTTACAACCCGGACAGAGCTTGCAAGATTCAACCAGGAGACAGAAGTTGGAGAAAAACGCTTACCGGTCCCACCGCTGCTGGGAAACGTAATCCCTGTCCTTTCGCTGTGGTAGCTTCAGTACCCTAACCCGGTGTGGGAGAAAAATCCTTATCGTTGGCTTCAATGGTTTTCGTCTTCTCACTTTTGAAGGCAGAGCCTACCTTCATCCTGCTCCCTATTACCAAGGAAACTGAACTCAAGCCAGGTAACTCATCTAATGCAGGGAAATCTTAGGATCCCAGCTCACTTGAAGAGTGAATGCTGACAGATTGAACCCCGCCGACTGGTCCCTCATGCGGTGCGCCCAGCAACCCCCTACCTGCCCTCGATAGGCCTTAGTGTAGTAGAAAGCTCTATTAGAAAGTCCTAAGTGGTTGGTACCACCTAGCAATTAACTTTCTAATTTAATAATTTAAAGAGAAACTTTAAATTACATATCTGTCAATAAATTTTGTTTCTGTTAGTGAACCTGGAGGAACCTTTTCTTTTTTTAATTTTTAGAAGATTTACTCTTGATCATCATGGTGTATATTCTTATTCATATTTTAGATAATAGTGAATTAATACAATTTAAGAAAAGCTTTTTGTATAATTTAAAATGTTCTTACAAAAGATCCAGTGTTTACCAAATATAAATAAATATATCATTTTTTTATCATATTTTGCTTATACTCAATTTCAACGATTTCACTTTTTAATTATGGATTCAAAATGTTGCTAAAATAAATAGGAAGGCTCATATTTTTATTGCAATATCATATGATAATATTTCAACAAAAAGTTTATAGTAATCTTTGGCACATCACTTATTTTATAAAATTTATATAAATTTTCTTTATATATTTAACGGAATATCATTAGAGAATAATAATAACTTTTAAAATATTAAGAATGTATTTAGAATATTGCACCAAATTAACTTATCGAATAAACCTGTCTATTAATTTAAAATAAATAAGGCAAACTTACCTTGAGCATTTAATTTTATTAGAGAAAAGACTTCTGAATTATTGTAGTTGAAAAGGTAATAACTGGTTTCTGTTCTAAATACTGCAATGGTTGTTATTGCTAAAAATCATCAAGACAAGAAAGTTGCCATCACTATCTTATCCTCTTAAACCACCTTGTCTACCTCTGAATCTTCGACATCCAACCCTGTCGTCCTAAACTTTAGTTGTAATCGTCATCTTTACTACTCTCGCGCTTCTCTGACATTTCATCCTCATTTAACACCCTGATTTACTAATTTATCATCTATCCCCTTAACTTATTCATAGGCTTGAGGTTAGTCTTTGACATTTCACATCTTGAAATTTTGGGTAAAACTGTAATTACAAAGGAAATCATAGAGAAAGTTCAAATAGGGGGCTGCCATTAATACAGCACGATTCTCCCTAATAATATCTAATTGGACAAAATATCCTACTCAGACTAGTGTCCCAGGAGCAAAGATAACCGAAGATCTATATTATATTTACCAAAGATTATTTAAATTTCCATGTAATAATTTATACATAGAGTGCTGATGATTCTGGATATGATAAGAAAATCATGTCTACGAAACATGCATTTATCAAAATTCAGTTCAATAAGTGAATTGTTGAAATCTATAATATATAGTAATCATTATAAATATTATGATAAAAAAACAAAGCAAATTAAATACTTACACTAATCAATAATTTTACCTAAAAATGACAAAATTAAAATGTATGATTATGATGCGAATCTTTATTAACATTTTTAAAAATATATATCTTAATAATTATAAGTATTATGTTTGTCATATATTAAGATTTTTAAAGTTTATTAGCACATGTATGATTATTAATATAGTGAACTTCATAAATATTGGAAATTTATTTACAAAAATTTCTGTTCTATTCTATATATTATGATCACAGAATCCTTATTTATAATAAATAATATAGTTAAGACATTAAGTTTAATTAAATTTATTACAATGTTTATGATAATTTAGAATTAATTAAAAATCTATTGACTTTTAATATATCAAGATAATATTAGATAATAAAATATAAACAAATAAAATTACACTTTGAATGTTGGAAAAATCTATAAAAATTAAGGCCCCCCCCCAAATTTCATAAACTGGAACCTTAAAATTTTTTCTTAAATCTGAAACTTTTTTCTTCGCCCAAAAATCTTCCTTCAAGTGAAGATAAAAAATCTAAAGAAAATAAAATCTTAAAATATTTTAAGATTTTTAAATTTTTGAAGAATCTTATATAAAAGTAATTATACATAATGGTCTTGAAAAATGATATATTTTTACAAATAAAAAATTCATCAAATTATTGAATCAATCAAATGATTTTAATCAGTTTATGCAGAAGATTAATTAGCCTAAAAAGTAAATTCAAAGATCATAAACAATATAATCAGAAGTTATTTTGTTATAATAAATTTTATATTAATATATTATTTATATTTATAAATGGTATTAGTTAAAATTAGTATAATGATTGTTTCAATTATTAAAAACAAGATGTCCTTAAAAAATAGTAAGTTCAATTTTATTAAACTGAAAATAGTTTTATTTATTTGGCTTTTCTATAAATATAAATTAATCTTAATAATATTTAGTTTAGATGAAGTCTTAATTATAAATTTGATACAGAATTATTCAAATTATTTTTACTAATGAAAAGGGATAACTTAATTAACTTATTAATTGTAAATTAATGAGAATAATAATAAACACTTAATAAGTTTTATTTTTATATGTAAAGACAAAAGATATTAATCAATATCTTGAATTTGCTTCCAACTAACATTATCAAAATTATAAAGTTAATAATACTATTATTCGGTTACCATTTTTAATAAGTGGTAGATATCTGTGTTTTAATAAATTCAGTAAGTTAAATTTGAAATGACATTTTTTAGTTTTGAGTATTTTATGAGTAAATTGATAAAAAAATAATTTTTAAACTAATAACGTGATTGATAAAGTAAAATATAGCACCAATAAATAAATCAAGAAGATTAAGATATAAATATGAAAAAAAATTTGAAAATTAGTTTAATACAATGCGTAAAAGTGCGAAAGTTAGAATAATAGATAATCTGTGTATCTTTGATCATATTAATGTGCAATTATACTGAGTTAATAAGAGTGCTTTTATTTTACTTTAAATGTTATTGCTAGTAAGAGTATTGAATTAGTATTAATTTATAGGATTATAAGAAGTGTCAGTAGCTAGAGTAGCATTCCTATAGAGAATACCACAAGACAGCAATGGAGTTCAAGTAGACTGCCCCCACGTATTCTCTTAAATTATAAGGTTCACATCTCCTTAGTAAACCTTTCTCGAGGGTGAAACTTAAATGAAAAAATCTTGAATGTGCGTTTTATGTGAAGTTGTGAGAAGTTATACGAGGAGATTGATGAGTGAGTATGTTGACTATAGGTTCCAGTGCATGTTGCATTGTTATTCATGATTTCTTTTTATTGCACATACTTACATATCAATGTAAGTAAATTTTATTAAATATATTTGTAATTATTATTTTTTCCCTATTTTTCACATTCTTTTATATCAATTGCATTAAAATCTTTTAATTTAACACATTATCCCTTTAATCTACTAAACAATGATTGAATTCATTAATAACTCAAATTATTTCTCAAAATAAAACTAAGCATTATTGAACCTAAAATATAAAAATATTATTACTATAATTAAAATATTGAGAATAATGAAAAAAGTTTCAATTTGTTGATAAAACTATCGACCATGAGGATAATTTATCTACAATGAATAACATTCAGAGATAAAATTTGTTGAATTATTAAAAATTTTTGACATTAAATCTATAAATAATTAAAGAGAGGAGCTTATAAACATTTATTTTTAAAAAGTTTATTATTCTTAAATTAGCAAAAAAATCTAGTAAAGAAAAGATCTAGTCATAAACAATTTTGTTCAATTAAATAAATCAAATAAAGGAGTTTAAATAATAATATTTATATTATAAGGTTACATTTCGTAATAACAAAATCTATTTTTAAAAAAATTATAGATAGTAACAATTCCAGTGTACATTATGATGTATAATTTTAATTAGGCTTTTATAAACCATTTTTTATGTTATTTTATAATTTTCTTTCACATCAAAATATCTCTTTTATATCAATAGCAATTTTAATTTAAGAAATGAAACTCTAATAAATTAAAATTTTTTTGGAGAAACCTGAAAAATCTATAATAAAAAGGTTAATTTAATAATATGTAAATTTATGTATCAATAATTTTGAAATGATCTTTGAATTTTACTTGTAGGTTAATGTATAATTACTTTTATATAAGATTCTTCAAAAATTTAAAAATCTTAAAATATTTTAAGATTTTATTTTCTTTAGATTTTTTATCTTCACTTGAAGGAAGATTTTTGGGCGAAGAAAAAAGTTTCAGATTTAATAAAAAATTTTAAGGTTCCAGTTTATGAAATTTGGGGGGGGCCTAAAATTAATTATCAGTATATTTAATTTAGACATTTTAAAAGGTGGGGCAAAAGTAACAAATTTTTCTTACTTTTGCCCCACTTTACCAAACTTAAAATTATTATCTAATGATTATAAACATTTTATTATAAACTTTGATTATTATGAAAGAATTATATTATAAAATTGTTTATTTCTAAAACTTGAATATTAAAAAAAATGTTTGATAATTCATTAAGCTTTGCCATTTTCTTCATATTTGCAGTTTAAGGTGCCCAGGCTGATTCTCCTGCTATCAAAAAGATTATAATGGAGATACAGTGCTCTTGCTGATAATGAGGGAGATGAATCCTCAAGCAGTTTACCGTTCACTCCATACGCTTGGCTTTTCAACCAATTGAGTTCCCACTCACTCTGATACCTCATAGTATCAACATGACTTCATTCAAGGAGCACCCGCTCAAATGTCAAGAGACTTGAAAATGATAAATGCTGTGCGGCAGTGAATTCAGGGCCTTCTTCACTACCACTCTATCAGTCATTGCTCCAAAAAGAATTATTGCTGAATAAGTTTTATGTTTAAACTCAGCAAGGTTCTAATTCCAAGTGATATTATATTTGATAAGCAAACTGGGAAATCAGTCGTTTACACTGCATCTTTTTGAGGGTGAGCTACTCTGTGCATTGATCTTAGTGGTGGAGCTATTTCTAACCCCTTAGATAACATAAAAGAATCCCTTATTCTTTTTCCTTATCATCTGGTATGTACATGATTCTCTTCTATAATATTAACACATGTGTCGTCCACATTACACAAGGAAGTCTAAATTTCGCATTTGGATGTTGGATTGAAGTCTGGTGCTGTGTTGCCTCTGTCAACGGTAAGTATGCTTTAAATATAGTTGATAAGAAAGTAGAAAGAAATACAATCTCTTTTAGTCGAGTATTCTTGAAATTTTTTTGAATAAAATGAATTATTTTAAATAATTAAATAAAGAGATTAAAAATTAAAAATATGTCTGATCAGAGTCCTGTGTGTCATTCAATAAATAAGTAAGTTACAAAAAAGATATCTAAAATTTTTATTTTATAGAGGTGCATCTTGTAATACTGGAGGCATTAACGAACAAGGAGTTCACAAGGTCACACAGAGAGAAGCACAGGATGGAAAAAATTGAATGATGATGACGATGAATAATAGGATGACGAAGACGAAACGTTTTTTTATATATATCATTTTCATTACTACTATTACTATTGTTACTATTATTTATTCATTCTTAATTTAATTTCATTTTTACAAAAAAAATTTATGATTGGCAGGTATACTCGCCTTTTAAAGCTTTTGTGCCATTATTCAGATGCATTTAAAATCATGGCAAGCTCTTGAGAATCCCAGACTACAGGATGTGGGATACCAGTTGTTATTGCTAAAGTGATTAAGATTCTATTTTATAATGTTGAAGAAGAACTAATCGGTAATATCAAAGCTAATTTAGAATTACCAGTCTTTTATTAGTTTTACATTTATCATATTATTAATGAACTTTTTTCTTTTTCTATTAAAATATAATTTAAGAGTTGGCATTTAATGATTTATTTGATTTTACTTATTTTATTTGATTTGTAAATGAAACATTTTAATTTTCATTTAATACTTAAGTTTTCGTAATGAATACTGTTTAACTTATATAAAAATATTTCAACTCAATCAAATGATTTGAAATTAATATTCTCAAAAAGAAAATAAAAGTTAAAAAAAGAGATATGTAATTTTATAATTAAGATTCATTATTTTCCACCTTATAAGGTAGGTATTGCATTAAAATTTAATAAATTAGAATGTTGACGGAAATAAATTATATAAAACAAAATATATTTAGAGGTATTTGAAAGCTAATTCCCAAAGTCTATATCCAGTAAACGATTTCTCTGTATTTTTACTATTCTTTTATTTTAATCTTAATATTTTCAATTCCATTAGAGTGAATAAAGATTGTACTTTTTAATTCAAACTTAAAATTTCAATAAGTTTATTTATTATAGATTAGATTAAAATTTTTAAAATTCGCATTTTTATTGTAGCTTCACAAATATTAAAATATAAATCCTTACAAGAATTCTAAACTTAATTTGACAAAACTTTCTGGATTAAGAAATTTTATTATTTAGATATAATATCATATTATTATTTATTTAATTTTTTGAAAGTAAAATTAAACTTGAAAAATACACTAAAAAATATGTAAGATCTGAGAATTATATAAAATTGGGGAAAATTATTTTATTTATTCTTATTATACTGATTAGGATTCTATATATTTGAATAAAGATCTTATTTAAATGAGATGTAACATATTATTTGTACTATAATTAATTGACTTTTATTTAAAAATTATAAAATACTAAATTTAATAGATGTAAAAAGGTTATAATAAATTAAAAAAATAGTTAGATGGCAATAGCTTTAAAAAAGTATAGATTAAATACTATATGAATATATATTTAGTAAATCAAGGCTTAATAAATATCTTTTTATTGATATAGCAATAATATGAATTTTATCTGCACATATATTTTATAATAATAATAATAATAAGATCACATTGAGGTCTCTGGGGACCCCCGATCCAGTATATGTTTTAGTATATATAAGGGTCAAGCCCATTCAATATTATTTATCAGAACAGTTCTATTGCTCAGCAATAAGTTGTCTGGCCACTAAAGGATTATATTTGTAGTATTCTCTTTGGTGGTCTTCGTGAAGTACCTCTGATCTGTTTGTTAGTTCCAAAACTTTGCCGGTTAATTCTGCCATTATGTCAACTAGTGTCTGATGGTCGTCTTCTTCTATTAGGTTGAAAATTATTCCCAATAGATATTCAAGAGATTGGAGAATGATAGGTCTTGAGAATCCGTCAGATTGGATAAGTATCTATTCCGTGTAGGTTAACATTTTATAAGCGTGTGGATCGTCATTTATTATAGCAACTCCTGGGGGTATATACCCTCTGGTTTAGGGGATTTATGTCATGAGTTGGAACCATTTATCTGGGTCTCCTGTGTCTACGTCTTAATTTTTCAGCACTAGTAGTACTTTTGTTTTGTCTAGCCTGCTCTGGCATAGGAGGTTTTGGTATATGATAGAGATTTTTAGTATGTCTTTGGTCAAACTTAGACCGAATGTTTGCCATTCTTATTTTTATGAAAGATCTAAATCCACGTAATCGTTCGTGGGGAGAGTCATTTGAATTATCTTTCCCATGTTATTTATTTCTATCTCAGACCAATGTTGTTCATTGATAATACCTTTTATGTCTTTTGCCTCCATGTACTTTTATTTTAAATCTTTAATTATTTACTATTATTTAATAGTAAGTGCGTCATCAGTTTAAGTTAATACGTCACGGAATAAATTATTTGGTTATTCATGTTACGCACTTTAATTTTTAAGACTTTTCTTATTAATGTTAGGGACGTCATGGAACTCTTCAGCCATCTCGACATCTTGAGTATTGGGTTTTGTGGAGTTCTGAAAATATTTTGGTTCTTCTTAGAAACTTGCGGTTATAAGCTCTTCTTTGTCTATAATTTCAAAAACTTCAACTAATCAGATTAAGATCATATTTTGTCTTTGTGTTTAGGGGATGGTGAAGATTTTTACTACATCTGCTGTGTTGAATACCAATCTTGAGTGCCATTCCTTCATATTTAGTACCTTTTCTAAGTTAGAGTGGTTTGTGAAGGCTAGTGTAATGGCTGTGGTGATAGTCTAGATTATCGTTAGTTGAACTTCAAGGTTACCGTTCTCTGGCATTCCTACTTTTAGTGGTCAAGTTCTCGTATAAAGAATAGGTCTTGTAGTTATTCCCTTGAGGAAATGTTTATCTAGGTTGTAGCTAGTTTAGTAAAGAAGCCTGTTTGGAGTGAGATATTGTACCCAATAACTTGATTAAAGAAGTCTATTAGTTAAAGTTGACTTCCTCTTGAGATGCTTTCTAAGCCTTTATTGAAAGCTTAATATACCCCCTGCATCAATTATCTTAAGAATCTTTTAGGGATGGTTCTTATGAAGCTTACGCTTGACATAAGGTCAGGGTTCTTCTTGATTGCCTTGTTGAGGAAATATATCATTCGTACCTCAGAGCAAGTAGCAATCTAATTTAATCTTAAATTAACAATACATATATTTTTTATTTAGAAAGTCCAAAATTGAAATGAAATTTATAAAACCTAATAAGATATTAATAAAATAAAGAAATTCATATTTCCTTTACAAATAAAAGCAGTTAACCCTTTTTAGGATATCATTAAGTTGATTAATATAACTTTCAGTATATTAAAAGCGCATGCAGTATTCTATTGATTAATTAAACTTGCAAAATCATAATAGTAATAAATAACAGAACAATGACTACACTAATGTTTCTTGATATTTCTAATTTCTTAGAAAATAAAACATTTTTTTATAACAAACTAATAAGATCTCTAGATTTATAATTAAACTCTCATACAAAATAATTAAGATTTGGGATATCGAATATAAATATGATACACTAAATCTAATAATATATTGATTTATAAGAATTGATGGTTCCAGATAGGGATCTAACAAAGAAAAAGTTTTTCTTCAAGTTATACTGCTGATTTTTAAAAATACCTTCAACTTATTTATATTTTATAATGATTATATACACATATTATATTTACAAAATATAAAGTAAAATATAGATTATTTAATATATAAAGAGATTATTAAACATGAGAAGTGTTTATATTTATTCTATGAATGGTATAGAAAGAAAGACTTAAACAAACAATTTGATAATTAAGCAGCAATTACAAAACTTATAGTTAGAGGACCCAAATTAAAAGCGGTAGGACTTAGAAGTTGTTTTAACATCTAAATGAATTTTAAAAATGAAATAAAATACCTCTTAGGAACATATATTAAATAATCAATTATAGAAAGTTATTATTAAATAAAATCCCAGATTTTAAGTCGACGAAAGAACCGTGATATTAATCATAAGAATTATATTTTACAAAATTGAGAATAATTAATTAAAAATACTTAAAATGAAGCAACCTAAATATAATAGTATAAGTGAACAAATCAAAGCATAAATGATATAGCTATGATCCTTAAAAAATACTAATAAATAAATTTGGAACATATTTGGACATAGCTAAATCCTAATTCGAAAGTTTGCGAGAATCATGATACCTAACCTATTATTTAAAAAAAAATAAGAAAAGAAATTTAAACTTTAAATTATATCCAAAACTATTTCATAAATAAAATGATTTTGATGGAACTTAAATAAATCCCCATGATTATATTAAGAATTGAAATAAGGGTAAAAATAGATGAAAATAAAGAAATAAAAGAAGAAAATACATACTATTGGTAGGTTTAAGAGCCTTTGTTATATCGTTGGTTAAAAATTTTAGAATTAGCCAAAAATAAATTTTAATTGGTAGAGATGGTTTTCGTTTATAGTTTAATGATCCTACTAATGTTTTTAATATTGATGGAATCAATTTTAATTTCTGATCAATTAATAATCTTTAATCAATCAAAACCCCAAAACCCTTTCAGTAGTTTGATTGAGTTTTTGATTGATAAAAGTAGACTATTAGTGCACACTATATTAGGGTTTTAATAGGGTTTATGTAGGGGTTTAATGTTTAAATATTAGTATTTTAAGTGAGTATAACAAGCGAGTTTTCAAAATATTTCACACAATTATAAGCTTAGAGTCATGTGGCAGTTCTCTGAATTTTATTTTTCTAAGATGATGTTTGATTGATTCTATTGTTTGTTAATTCTCAAAGCTTGGCTTGATAATAATTGAGAATGCAAGTTCTCTGAGACCTCCATTTATTATATTTTTATCGAGATATTGCTTGATTCTTTGCTTAGAATCTCTCTCACCTCTGCAGCTAAAGTAATCGTTTCTTGACATGTCACTCTCTATTATTATTACTGCGAGAGCCCACACATCCCATTAATTGTCTCCATCTCTCCAATCCTCTCTCTCTTTGAAATATCCAGGAGTGCTGTATACATTTCCTTTTGCAGAGGCTTGCACTCTTTGAGCTCTGTTGAAGTCAATTATATAAACTCTAAGAGGCTGAAAGTTCATCATGATATTCTCTGGCTTTAAGTCTCTATGAACATAACCTACTAGCTTGTGAAGCTCTTCAATCCCTTCAACTATCTGCTATACTATCTAGCTAATTTATCTCTGACATCTATTGTCAGATAAGAATTCTCTGTAAGTCATTTCAAGTAAAGGAAGCCTGAAGGCTACATGATCTTTACCAAGTAAAATAGCATCAAGCTAGATGATATGCCTGCACTCATTTAACTTTGCCTTTTAAAGAGCATAATACTCATTAGCAAATTCCATTTGGAACTTGTCATCAGCAAGGAAGTAATTGAAAGGATATATCTTGTAAGCATATTAGTCATCTGTAATGACTCTCTTCTCTATTTTTTCTTCAAGAGTGAGATAGCTTTCTAGGCAAGAATCTAAGTCAATAATTTTTAATATAGGAATCTTCATTGCCTCTATTTTAATCATGATTTTATTGATCTCAGAGACTGGAAAGTTCTTGACTGCTTTCTTCTATTTTTCTTTCTTCTAGACTTCAACTTTAAGAGACTCCACTGGGTTTCTTGATCTCCTCTTTTAGAGGAATCTATTCCCTTTAGTTTCATGAATAAAGAAAAAACTTTAATTGTGCATTTTCTTTAAGTGCACTTTGATGTCTCTAGTATGAGAATATGGCTTATCACAGAACTCACAGACATTCTTCCCATCTTTCTTTTAATGGTTGAGATATAAACTTGGCATATCGTTGTGTATATCTCTCAAGTGTCTCTTCTAAATTGACTTGTAAGTGAAAACTTTATTGCATTCTTTGCATTAATAGTCAACTTTGGCTGGTATTTATTAATGCTATATGGAGGGTTGTTTAACCTCCTCCTCAATTTGCACAGCTTCTTTGACAACCTCCTACTTAACTTATATTTAAATCTCAAAGCTAGACTGGTCAAAGTTGTCATAAGTAGGCTCCCACTGAGTACAAGCGTCTCTGGTCTCTACTTTTCTTGGTTGTTAGAATGATAACTTTTATTGGCTTGATCCAAGTAATGCCGCTCTTCTCAAAAGGTTAGCGCTCATTTTAGTCTTCTGATATATTTTAATATAATAATGATAAAATATACCTTGATAAACTATAATAGTCAAGAACAAGACACTCTGGTAGATTCTATGCTGAGAGGTAAGAAAATTAAGAAACCATAGAAGACTGTTATTAGACATATTTTATGAGAATTTTGTACATTTTAGTAAATTAAAATACTCCTAATGAAGTTTTGTTTCTCTAGGAAGTCCTCCAAATAAAGTTTGAACTTAATTTGGAGGTAAAGTTATCAATCATTTTTTAATTTAATATGCTCCTAATTAAGTTTTAACATTAAAATTTAACTGATAATAAAGTTTGAACTTAAATTGGAGAACCTCCTAAAATAATTAAACATTATTAGGAGCAATTTAATGGAGATAGTTTGATAAAAATGGAAAATAATCTGTAAAACTTGGAGCAAGTTTTTCAATGCTTCTCCGTATATCTTTTCAAGGTTGACCTCCAGTAGGTCATCCCTATTTAGTAGTAAGATTTTAATAAACTTAGAATGGATATCCATAATTTTAAATTTCATTAACATTTCTAGAAAGAGGAAGCAAGATGGAGTCTATGAATGATGCAATGAAGAGAATTTAATCTCAAGATTTAATAGGAAAATTTCGAAGTAAAGAGGACCTTTATAGATATTTGGTATAGCAAGGTAAGTTCTTAAGAAAATTAATAAATCCATTATAGTTGGATTGTTCTTGCCGACTTAGGAGGGAACTAAAATCTCATTCTTAAAAGCCTTACTGAGTGAAGAAAAAAGCTTTTAAGTCTAATGAAATTAGGATGATAGAGATACCTAACTACCCTGAAATATCAGTGACAAACCTATATGACGATGCTATGAGTGATCCGGACGTAGCTCTCTACCTTCCATCAAAGCTACAGCTCTCTAATAAGTTGCCAGAGAGAAACTTCTTCTTTGGTGTTCTTGCAACTCTGAAACCTGAGTACTTAAATGAAGTTATTTAAGAAGCTCATAAGAAACGATACAGCATCTCTCCTGAAGAAAAAGAGAAGCAAGGTATTAAAATAAGTGACACCTGGCTGTAGGAACTTCAAAAGCATCCTTTCATCTCAAGTAAGCTTAGTCTTCTAACTTTATAGAAAAACCTGGTACTGCTATATACTTGATGAAAGAGCGCAGCAAATTAAACAGAGAGAGAAAGTCTCAAGTAAAACATGAATTGAGTAAGAGGCTCTTCAAAGATTTATAAAAGCCAGAAGAGATGAACATAGATGCAGGAGCTGGCACTAAGAGAAGAAACATGGGCCCAAGCAAGCCTTAAGAGGAAGAAAAGAAAGAGAAGCCAAATCCCTTTACGGGCAAATTTAATATGTGAACATATTCATTCGTTTAAATCTAAAACTTATTTATATACACAAAATCTCCCTTCTCTTGCGCATACTTTAGCTTTCTCATCGCTGACTCTCTTAGCAGCACTCTTAATAAAATCTACTGTATCTATCTTTAAATCATGCATCAGATGGCAGAGCAGCAATTTCTTATAATGACCTTTCAATAACCCCCAATATAATTCAATTCCATTGAACTAAGGGCTGTAAGGAACATTAAATACAGGTGTTATGTTTAGCCTTTCATATTCCTTCCTTGAGTCTTTAGTTTTATGAACTGATAAGTTATCAACGAACAGAATAATCTCTTAGTCAGCGTCCTTGTCTCTAAGATATTGTAAGAACTTGATATATTATTCAGTCTTTATAGAGCGAGGGTGGATGACATAAGTCTCAAGGCCACGATCTTCACTGATTCCACCAAGGAATGCATGAGTTTACATCTTAACCTTTTAGTCATAAACTTCTATATTGCTGTTCCTCTTGTACCAAGATCTTGATTTAAAGGTATTGAATGTAAATACAGCTTCAAAAGCGTGTATAAACGTTATTTTATGCTCTTAAGACCTCTGCATTTAATCGAATATATAATTTAAATTATTCTTATAAATTGGAACATTAAAGCCAATCAGTCTCTTAATGCGATTGACTGTCTTGTAAGATATTCCATTCTTTTTATATATGTTCGCTATAGATTAAGCAGAGATATGAAGCTCAGGAAATTGGCGATGAAACATCACAGCTCTCTAGGCCAGAGAGAAGTGAGCCCAGTATTTAAGAGTCTTATCATTAATTAGATAATCAATATGATGCTGCTAAAATTTAAGGGTCTTTTAGGCTTAGAATTAGGCTGCTGTCTCTTTAAATTCAATGCTAATAGACAATGATACCTCATAGTTGCATGAGATTTATGGAGCAGTCTTGCAATAGATGTATAATTCAGAACAGGCTAGAGTTATTCACTATATTAATCACATCCATAACGCAACTTAAACAATAAATCTATATACTAGCTGTCATAAACTGACTCCAAACCTCGCATATACTCACTTAAAATACTAATATTTAAAAAATAAAATCCAACATAAACCCTAATAAAACCCTAATAAAGTATGCCTTAATAGTCTACTTTTATCTATCAAAAACTCAATCAAACTACTGAAATGGGTTTTGAATACTTTCGTGTTAATATTAATTTTTGCCATAAAAATATATGTTGAGCTTTTTGCCTCTTGTTATTAAAACCTTGGTTTTTTCGTTATAAAATTAAGTTTACTAGATTGAATGAAAAAATTAGTATACACTAGTACATTTACTAAAATATAAAGCACTTATATTTTTGTAAATATGACTACCTGTAGCAGATAATTATCGAAGAAATGGTAAATTATTTTTAAATATAAATAGAGTGATGTGAGAGATTGTTTATTTAGTGTTATTTATACTGTCATAATTTAATATTTATAAATGATTAAATGCATAAAGTTATTATAAATTGTAAAATCTTTCTAATGCAGCTCAGTTTGGTTTTGAATTCTGAAATTTTAATTAAATTGATTCAAAGTTAATGGCAATATAAAAATTAAAGATATAAGGTAAATTTTATTTATAGCAAAGATTTTAGCCCTTATAGAAACGCATTTATTTATTCACGACAATAAAAATTTATATTTGAAAAAGTATCTTAAATTCATCTTTATATGTAATATTTTTAACTTCATAAATTTCTTTATGATATAAACCATCTCTTACCAATATTTCATAAAATGGTGAGCTTAACTATTTGTTATTATACATATATTATTTTAATTCAACATAATAAATATATTATTTCTACTGCATCATAATCGTTAATATTATCGTTTAATTTATTCAAATATCCTAGCATTTTAATATTTAGAAACTTGTTATTTTATATAATTTTTAAAATTATATTTGGTAATACTCATAAATAATTTTAAAGAATAAGGCAATAATTGTTGCTAAATAATATATAAACTTTTATATTTTGGAAAATAAATAAATCTATTCAGGTTTGTTATTAATTTTAAAATATTATGATTCTGGATTTAGTTTATATTTTTAGGGTATTTTATGTTTAATTGGGATTTAATTGTTGATTTATAATTTGATATTAACAAAATTTTTTGTAATTTATTGTTTAATTAATCATATTATTTAAAAATTTTTGCGTTTGTCACCATTTTTAATTAAAAGAAACTCGATTTAAAAATAATATAATGTATTTATTAATATTTATGATGTTTGAATTTAAATATATTATTTCTTTAGTTGTAATTACTATTCTAAAGTATATAGATTCATAATGTAGTATCTTATCCTTCATTGGTAACTGTTCTCCCCGACATCCCTACCCCTCCCTAACCCTAGCGAGCCTTACATCCACCCCCCTACCCCTACCCCTCCCCTACCCCCCCATAAAATATGCCATTTCAAATGAAAAAATTGACTCCCACAGCCTGAATCGAATTCCTTCGTGACATCTCGACTTCATTACCTTTTATATATGCAAAAAATTACATAAAATTTTCAAAATTTTTTCTCCAACTAAAAGCTACAAATACAATATTTTTTTTTATTTTTGATAAGTTTTACTTCGTCCCCCAACTTTTTCACACATACTACCATTGGAAAAATAAATAATATTAAATTTCTATTTAATAAAATAATTTTTATATACATTACATTTATAATTTAACTTGAAAAAAAATTAATCTCTTACATCACCGTCATTCAATATATTTCCAAAAAGTAGTATGATTAATTTCTTATTTTTTTTCTTCTATTCAATTCTGGTTTGGCTCATTTACTTTTTTTTCATAAATCATAAGTTTGCTAAAATTACAATTTACTTATTGATAAAAAGCAATGATTTTTTGATAATATTGATATAATAGATAATATTAATAAATAATAAATATAATTTTGAAACTGCATTGATTTTTATTATATTAATAAAATAAAGTATTGGTAAATTAAAATTTTAAGTTTTTTACTGATTGAATATAAATGGAGAAAATTTAAAGGTTCAATGCATAATGCTCTGACTTTTAATTCTTATTACACTTTACATCTTTACCAATTAATATTGAATGATACTTATTTTTAATATATAAACTGTTAAAATGTCAAAAATAATTGAAATAAAATTGCAAATATTTAAGTATGAATTAAAATTAAGAGATTTATAAATTATTATTTTTCATAATATTAACTAACTTTATATTAAATTGAGTTAAAAATTTACAAAAAATGATTCATATTGATATAAATAATATCATTATTTTTTATGTCAGAATTTGAAAAAAACTAAATTGTAATTTTAGCAAACTTATGATTTATGAAAAAAAAGTAAATGAGCCAAACCAGAATTGAATAGAAGAAAAAAAATAAGAAATTAATCATACTACTTTTTGGAAATATATTGAATGACGGTGATGTAAGAGATTAATTTTTTTTCAAGTTAAATTATAAATGTAATGTATATAAAAATTATTTTATTAAATAGAAATTTAATATTATTTATTTTTCCAATGGTAGTATGTGTGAAAAAGTTGGGGGACGAAGTAAAACTTATCAAAAATAAAAAAAAATATTGTATTTGTAGCTTTTAGTTGGAGAAAAAATTTTGAAAATTTTATGTAATTTTTTGCATATATAAAAGGTAATGAAGTCGAGATGTCACGAAGGAATTCGATTCAGGCTGTGGGAGTCAATTTTTTCATTTGAAATGGCATATTTTATGGGGGGGTAGGGGAGGGGTAGGGGGGTAGGGGTGTAAGGCTCGCTAGGGGTAGGAGGGGTAGGGTGTCGGGAGAACAGGTAACTAACTCCTCATATAATAAGACTTACAATTCAATAGTATATTTAGAGTTAGATAAATATCCATATATTAATTGAATAATGTTTACATATTAATAAATTAAGCATAAGATTGTAAATAATTTTATAATGACTCTGTTTAAATGACTAGTTTAATAAATTTTAGATATTAGAATCATTAATTATTATTAAATTAGAAAGTTAATTGCTAGGTGGTATAACCCCATAGATCAATTAAGAAGCGAGGATTGGAGTTAAGAACAATTAGATTAAAAATTAATTATTATTGGCTAATAATATAAATAATTAGACTAAAACCAAATATACACACCATGATTGGTTTATTTTATAAGGACAATTAATCGAGCCAATAGTTTTAATAATTAGCCTAAATATTATAATTATACGCCAATAAAAATTAATTCTTAATTTAATTGTTCTTAACCCCAATCCTCGCTTCTTAATTGATCTATGGGGTTTTACTAACGACTTATGGCTTTCATATAGAGCTTTCTACTACACTAAGGCCTATCGAGTGCAGGTAGAGGGTTGCTGGGCGCAACGCATGAGGGACCAGCCGACGGGGTTCAATCTGTCAGCGTTCACTCTTCAAGTGAGATAGATCTAGGATCTCCCTGCATTAGATGAGTCTACTGGCTTGAGTTTAGTTTCCTTGGTAATAGGGAGCAGGATGAAGGCATGCTCTACCTTCGATAGTGAGAAGACGAAAACCATTGAAGCCAACGATAAGGATTTTTCTCCCACACCGGGTTAGGGTACTGAAGCTACCACAACGAAAGGAAAGAAATTACGTTTCCCAGCTGCGGTGGGACCGGTTAGCGTTTTTTTCCATCTTCTGTCACTCTGGTTGAATTCTACGAGCTCTTTCCCCGGGATATAACCGGTTGACATCTTGATTTAGGAGGAGACTAGGTGATAGCGAGATTGGTTTTTTGGAGTTTTCTACTTCACGGAATTTGCCACGTCATCTCACTTAGATACGTCTACGTCACGACTAAGATTGATGGTTTAATTTTTTAGTATTAAACAGTGATATGTTTTATTTATTTGATTTTAATCATTAAACAACAGAATCATTAATTTAATCTGCAGATGATTAACATTTTCTTTCATTGTGAGTTGAGATTAGCTCCCTTTTAAATTAACTTGATTTTTGTAAAAATCAACAAAAATTCTCTGGAAATATAATATGAAATTGATTGATAATAATAATAATAATAATAATGTGATCATACTGAGGTCTCTGGGGACCCCGATCTAAAATAAATGTTAATATATAAGGGACTAGCCCTTTATCATTAGATCTTCTTTGTCTTTAAATGGATAACCAGTTTTCTCTTTCTCTTCCACCTTGAAACTCCCTTCCAGAATTTGTGGTTTACAATCTTTTCCTAGTGCCAGTTGATCATAAACATGTTAGCGTCCTCCTCTTTCTTAAACTTGAGTTCAATCTTATGGATACCACCCATTTCAACACTGCTTGGTTTTGTTTTAAACATTGCATGTTGTTCTAAATGGGGGAATATCTCATGTTAAAGTTAGGGTCGCTAATATCTTTTTGCATCAACGTAGAGTAAAATCATGGTGTTGACTCTTGAAGATTAACTTAGGTTTATATTAACTTAAGTTAGGTCTGCAGAGTGGAAAATCTTAAATTCTTCTTGCTCAGTAGAATCCAATTCATGCCAGTATTTGTTCTTAGTTCTAGCATAGTACCACTTGAGTTGCTAGTTAGCTTAAAGTGTTAGGTTTTTAAGAATTCTATCATCCATTTTATAATCGGTTTTACTAATAACCGTGAATTAAAATTACTATTAAATTTTAAGTGCTTCTATTTAACTTTCTTAATATTTTTCTTTAATTCATGAGTGAACTTATCAGATGAAAGTATAATGGTCAGACTGTTCTGATGTTGTACGTCATCAATTATAGGTTATTTTAGAGACGTGTCTATTTGGATCTCGTCAACTTCTTTCATCTCGACATCTTCTTAAATCCCTTAGATAGAATTTTGTAGAAGCTTTTTAGGGTGATCTGAAGTTTTGTTAATAGATCGAGATTATTTAAGTCCTCCCTATTTGTTAGGCTTTCAAGAGATTTAATAGCTAAGTTAGCTACCTTGAAACTTGACTCCTATTGAACTTTGGGATATTTAATAGTAAAAACTTGGGACTAGAGCAATGCCGCGAATCTTTCATATCTGAAGTGGTGTTCTAAGTTTTTGTTCTTTGTGGCAATTGCTATGTCGTCTATCTGCCCGATATCCTTTGCTTGGTTATATCTTTAGATTTTAAGATCATAACTAAGAGTAAATTCAAGTGAGATTAGTGAGCATTAAGACACTCGACTTGTGAATTTTAAAGTTCTTCATGAGTTAAAGGTAAGGTTTCGTCAAGGACTTAGTCTGTAGTATCTCTGCATTTATTTCACGAGAGTAAAGAAACTAGTTTCCTTTATGCTGACTTCGTCTATAGCTTTTTTGATATTTTGTAGCAAGTCTGTTTTATTCTTCATGATTTTTGGAAGTGAAGACCTTCTCATGTTTTTCATTTAAAGTTGGATATTATCAAACTTATTGTTATATGTTGGTGTTAGAGGTGGGTTCTAAGACTACTATTTAGAAGAGCTCTGAATTTTGAAGATGCTATTAGACTTAATCTTCCGGTTGTTTTATTAATCCGTTCCACTATCTCCATAGAAGAGTTAATTAGAACCCTTTTTGTACTAGAATGTAAGCTATTTGAAGCTTTATTGTATTTTACGACTCATGTACGGTCCTAATTTCTATTAACTTTTTAAGTTAATAATATAAAAAATAGATTGATTATCATTTCCTATTAATTTCTAAAAATAAAACTTATATATTTTCCATGAGATAAGAGAAAATTTATTTGATATATAGGTGATAAATTCTGCAAATCTAATAATTTAAAATATACGTTCAGCTATTCAAGATTTATCAGAAAATAGCAAGTAATTGTCTCGAAAAGTTATTTGGATTAAATGAGGATTTGTTTGATAAATTTGTAAAAATGATTATGCTATTTGATCTTTTTTAAATAATTAATCTTACTCTTATCTTTAAATGCTTGGCAATGCTATCAATTAGCTTTTACCTTAAATAAATATATTTTTCATAGCACCATAGAAATATTTGAGTTCAGAAATAGAAGCTTAAGAACTAAGAATGCCAGAATAATTGCATATTAGTAATTGTTAGATTAAAGTCAATAAATCAATACTAAGTTTATATATTTAGCATCGATTATCAATAGAATTTAAACTTGGTTAATTATTTTCTGCTATTTGAGAACTTAGCCAAATATCAAAACTAAGAATCAGTAATATAGTCAAAGGAAATTGAGGAAATCTTAGCATAAACAATATTGTATTTTATTCTTCAGATTTAATAGAATTATTTAAGTAATAGAATAAAATCTTAGTAGTTAAGGATCGTAAAATTAACATTAAAAATTAAAGGATCACTGTGTTTATAAGTTAAAACAATTTTTCTCGTGTGAATAAGTCATCACTTTAGTAGTATAAATTTTTAGTTTGTGGCATATTTAAATTTCATACATTAATAAATATTCTCAATAACATATCATTGATATCACTTAGATTCTCTAAATATAATTACGAACGTTTAAGTTAATTAATCCAAATATTTTTTAGTAATATCTCGTTGATTTTTTTAATTAAAATTAGAATTCATATAAATATGATTATTATAATAAATCTAATATATAATCATACAAATTAATATAATTTCATAATAATGGGAGGAAAAGGAGACGGAAATAATAGAAATGCTTGTAAAAATGAAGTTTAAAATGCTAATGATAATATTTTAAATATTAATGACAAAACAAAATAGTAATTGATTATAGATCTAGTGCTGATAGAAATGTTCTGTAGTCTATAATAATATATTCTATGAAAATAAATGAATATTTAAAAACGAAAATATTATATATTTTAATCAGAAAGAAAAAATTATAAATGTGTTGTATCAAACTTAAATTTTATCAAATAAGATTTAGAGAGAGATAGCTTATATTTTATAAATTGAATATAATTAAAATAGTGTGTGCTATTTTTAAGAGTAAAATAATGAATGCTGCAATCAAAACCCCAAAACCCTTTCAGTAGTTTGATTGAGTTTTTGATTGATAAAAGTAGACTATTAAGGCATACTTTTTAGGGTTGTAATAGGGTTTATGTAGGGGTTTTTTCTTTAAATATTAGTAATTTAAGTGAGTATAACAAGCGAGTTTTTAAAATATTTCACACAATAAGCTTAGAGTCATGTGATAGTTCTCTGAATTATATCTTTCTAAGTTGATGTTTGATTGCTTCTATTGTTTGTTAATAATCTTAGCTTGGCTTGATAATAGTTGAGTATGCATGTTCTCTTAGACCTCCATTTATTTTATTTTTATCGAGATATTGTTTGTTTCTTTGTTTAGAATCTCTCTCACCCCTGCAGCTAAAGTAATAGTTTCTTGGCATGTCGCTCTCTATTATTATTACTGCTAGAGCCCAGATATCCCATTAAGTGTCTCCATCTCTCCAATCCTCTCTCTCTGGGAAACATCCAGGAGTGCCGTAAACATTTCCTTATGCAGAGGCTTGCACTCTTTGAGCTCTGTTGAAGTCAATTATATAAACTCTAAAAGGCTGAAAGTTCATCATGATGTTCTATGGCTTTAAGTCTCTATGAACATAACCTAGCTTGTGAAGCTCTTCAATCCCCTCCACTATCTGCTATAACATCTAGCTAATTTTTCTCTGACATCTATTGTCAGATAAGAATTCTCTGTAAGTCATTTCTAGTAAAGGAAGCCTGAAGACTACATGATCTTTACCATAAAATAGCCTTTTAAAGAGCATAATACTCATTACCAAATTCCATTTTGATTTTGTCATCTGCAAGGAAGTAATTGAAAGGATATATCTTGTATGCATATTAGTCATCAGTAATGACTCTCTTCTCTGTTTTATCTTCAAGAGTGAGGTAGCTTTCTAGGCAAGAATCTAAGTCAATAATTTTTAATATAGGAATCTTCATTGCCTCTATTTTAGCCATGATTTTATTGATCTCAGAGACTGGAGAGTTCTTGAATGCTTTCTTCATTTTAGCTTACTTCTAGACTTCAACTCTAATAGACTCCACTGGGTTTCTTGATCTACTCTTTTAGAGGAATATATACCCTGTGGGTTCATGAATAAAGACAAAACTTTAATTGTGCTTTTTCTTTAAGTGCACTTTGAGGTCTCTAGTATGAGAATATGGCCTCTCACAGAACTCACAGACATACTTCCCATCTTTCTTTTAATGCTTGAGATATAACCTTGGCATATCGTTGTGTATATCTCTCAAGTGTCTCTTCTAAGTTGACTTGTAAGGGAAAACTTTATTTCATTCTTTGCATTAATAGTCTACTTTGGCTGGTATTTATTGATGCTTTATGGCTGGTTGTTAAACCTCCTCCTCAATTTAAACAGCTTCTATGATAACCTACTACTTAACTTATATTTAAATCTCAAAGCTAGACTAGTCAAAGTTGTCATAAGTAGGCTCCCACTGAGTACAAGCGTCTCTGGTCTCTACTTTTCTTGGTTGCTGGAATGATAACTTTTATTGGCTTGATCCAAGTAATGCCGCTCTTCTTAACAGGTTAGCGCTCATTTTAGTTTGCTGATATATTTTATTATAATAATGATAAAATTTACCGAGATAAACTATTATAGTAGAGTATAAGACACTCTGGTAGATTCTTTGCTGAGAGGAAAGAAAATTAATTAATCATAAAAGACTGTAAGTTGACATATTTTATGAGAATTTTATTCGTTTTAGTAAATTAAAATACTCCTAATGAAGTTTTGTTTCTCTAGGAGGTCCTCCAAATCAAGTTTGAACTTAATTTTGAGGTAAAATTATTAAGCATTTTAAATTTAATCTGCTCCTAATTAAGTTTTAACGTTAAAATTTAACTCCTAATAAAGTTCGAACTTAATTTGGAGGACCTCCAAAAATAATTAAACATTATTAGGAGCAATTTAATGGAGAAAGTTTGATAAATATGGAAATAAATCTGTAAAACTTGGAGCAAGTTTTTCAATGCTTCTCCTCATATCTTTTCAAGGTTGACCTCCAGTAGGTCCTCCCTATTTAGTAGTAAGATTTTAATAAACTTAGAATGGATATCCATAATTTTAAATTTCATTAACATTTCTAGAAAGAGGAAGCAAGATGGAGTCTATGAATAATGCAATGAAGAGAATTTAATCTCAAGATTTAATTGGAAAATCTCGAAGTAAAGAGGACCTTTATAGATATTTGGTATAGCAAGGTAAGTTCTTAAGTAAGATTAATAAATTCATTATTGTTGGATTGTTCTTGCCAACCCAGGAAGGAACTAAAATCTCATTCTTAAAAGCCTTACTGAGTTAAGAGAAAAAACTTTTAAGTCTAATGAAATTAGGATGAATTAAATTCCTAACTACCCTGAAATATCAGTGACAAACCTATATGACGATGCTATGAGTGATCCGGACGTAGCTCTCTACCTTCCATCAAAGCTACAGCTCTCTAATAATTTGCCAGAGAGAAACTTCTTCTTTGGTGTTCTTGCAACTCTGAAACCTGAGTACTTAAATGAAGTTATTTAAGAAGCTCACAAAAAACGATACAGCATTTCTCCTGAAGAAAAAGAGAGGCAAGGTATTAAAATAAGTGATACCTGTCTTTAGGAACTTTAAAAGCATCCTTTCATCTAAAGTAAGCTTAGTCTTCTAACTTTATAGAAAAACCTGGTACTGCTATATACTTGATGAAAGAGCGCAGCAAATTAAACAGAGAGAGAAAGTCTCAAGTAAAACATGAATTGAGTAAGAGGCTCTTCAAAGATTTATAAAAGCCAGAAGAGATGAACATAGATGCAGGAGCTGGCACTAAGAGAAGAAACATAGGCCCAAGCAAGCCTTAAGAGGAAGAAAAGAAAGAGAAGCCAAATCCCTTTACGGGCAAATTTAATATGTGAACTTATTCATTCGTTTAAATCTAAAACTTATTTATATACACAAAATCTCCCTTCTCTTGCGCATACTTTAGCTTTATCATCGCTGACTCTTTTAGCAGCACTCTTTATAAAATCGACTGTATCTATCTTTCAAGTCGTGCATTAAGTGATAGAGTAGAAGTTTCTTGTAGTGGCCTTTCAATAACCCCCAATATAATTCAATTCCATTAAACTAAGGGCTGTAAGGAACATTAAATACAGGTGTTATGTTTAGCCTTTCATATTCCTTCCTTGAGTCTTTAGTTTTATGAACTGACAAGTTATCAACGAATAAAATAATCTCTTATACAGCTTACTTATATCTGAGTTATTGCAAGAACTTAATATATTATTCAGTCTTTATAGAGCGAGGAGGATAACATAAGTCTCTAGGCCACTATCTTCACTGATTCAACCAAGGATTGCATGAGTTTATATCTTAACCTTTTAGTCATAAACTTCTATATTACTATACCTCTTGTACCAAGACCTTGATATAAAGGTATTGAATGTAAATACTGCCTCATCAGCGTCTATAAACTTTATATTATGCTCTTAAGACCTCTGCATTTAATCGAATATATATTTTAAATTAGTCTTTTAAAATGGAACATTAAAGTCAATCACTCTCTTAATGCGATTGACTGTCTTTTAAGATATTCCGTTCTTTTTATATATGTTAGCTATCGATTAAGCAGATATGTGAAGCTCAGGAAATTGGCGATGAAACATCACAGCTCTCTAGGCCAGAGAGAAGTAAGCCCAGTATTTAAGAGTCTTATCATTAATTAGATAATCGATATGATGCTGCTAAAATTTTAGAGGCCTTTTAGGCTTAGAATTAAGCTGCTGTCTCTTTATATTCAATGCTAATAGACAATGAGACCTCACAGTTGTAGGAGATTTATGAAGCAGCCTTGTTATTCACGTATAATTCAGAACAGTCTTGAGCTGTTCACTATATTCATCACATCCATAACGCAACTTAAACAATAAATCTATATACTCGCTGTCATAAACTGACTCCAAACCTCGCATATACTCACTTAAATTACTAATATTTAAACATTAAACCCTATTAAAACCCTAATAAAGTATGCCTTAATAGTCTACTTTTATCAATCAAAAACTCAATCAAACTACTGAAAGGGTTTTGGGGTTTTTAATCAATTATCATTTATAATGCATGAAGATATCAATTCAAGATAAATCATGAATTGCAATTTATCAAAATTAGAAACGTAATAATGAGCAGCTTTAGTTAGAATATTTTTTTGTTTTGTTTCAGTAATATTTTTGTTTGCTAGTTTCCATTAAATTAATGATTGCCAACAAGAAGATATTATGAAAAATGAAATATTCACTTTATTAAAATTAGCTTATCTTTTAATAAATCATAGTTTATAATTTCGAAAATTTAGAGAATTAATAATTTAATTAAAGTTAATCAAAATACTTAATATAAAATTAAAAATGGAAATGAATTATAAAGAGTTTCATCTTCTTGATCTTCATCGTCATCTTCTCTTGATTTATCTCAAAGTCTTTTAAGTTTGCTCACTAAGTAGTCTTGCGAAGCACCTGTCCAGTGACACCTGTGGTCTTACCAGGTGGGACCACTAAAAATAAAAAATAAAGATATTCTTTTTTAAACTTACATTTTAAGTGAGTGCTGTAATTCCGTCTGCGTCTAATCTATAAGAATGCTTTTTAATATATAAAGTTTTTGATTAAATTTATCAATTTCCTATTATAAATCATAAATGTTAGTATTATTTTGTTCCAATAAGTTATTAATAACATAATTCATCCTAATAATTGCATTTATAACTGTTAGAAATAATCTAAGTGAATTTATCCTATATTATTATAAATATTTGAGACTATAATGATATTAATTAAAGAATTTTAGGGAGTTAAAATATACAGCCAGAAATTATTATCTCTTAATTTTATAAAATTCACAAAGTCTAAAAGAGTTGAGTTATAATTTTTTATAAAAAACTTAAATAAATGCCATCGGATTACCTACCAAATTATATTAATAAATATAATATTTAACAAAATATATGGATTCCATAAATTTTATAATAAACCCCATGAAAATAATTTTAAGTTGATATTTAAATAAGTAGTATATAACTGATATTAACTTTATATATGAATAAGAGGATAATTTAATTTTCTATAATAAAATAATCAGAAAGATTTTAGGTTTCATGCGCACTTACTCCAAGAGCAAAATTCAAATTTCAATCTAGATAATACTTTATTATTACAATTAATATTAAATTCACTCAATTTAAAATGTCTTTTTCTTCAATGTGTTTTGTAAAATATTTATACTGCTGATAGATTATCTCAAATTATCTCAATGAAATTGCTTTAATGTTATATATGTGTGCATTAGTATTTCCTTTGAGTTATTAAGGGAATCTTTAAAAATAATGAGTATGAATTTGAGATTTCTCTAAGATCACATCTAAAATATTTAAATCATATTCTTTGTAATGAAAGAATAAAATTGGACAAACTATGAGTTTGTATAAAGGGTGAATTCAAAAGCTTTTTAGGGTGGGTTTAATTCCCAGTGTTTCTTTGATTTTTAAGGTTTTATTAGAATTAAAAAGTTAATAGTTATGGTTTGTAAGAGTAAGTTAATTTATAATTTCGAAATCTCTTTATACAAATGTTTTTACTCTTTTAAAATTAATATTAATTGAAACTAGCCATTCAAACATTATTATAAATGCTATATTTTACATTTAAAGAAATAATTTCCTCAAAAGTATATTTTATTTCTATTGTATTTAGAAAATTGAACAGTTTTACAAGGGATCTAACTTTTCTCAAAATCAGTCTATTTTTCTAACTATATTTCATTCAGTTTCAAAGCTTTATCGAAATACTATAATAAAATAGCACACTGGAGGGGACACTGATTTATGACTTTCGATTATTTAATAAAATTTTATCCTATTTTTAAAATTCTACATTTAATATGCTGAATCTAAATAATAAAAGAGCAAGTAGTCATAAAGTTTATTGAGAAAAAATATTTATAAAAATACTAAACAGCATCTACTCTATCTGTAAAGCTTATTCTTAACCCCCATTTTTTTATCATTAAAAACCTAACTTCATGTGGGAGATAAATCATAGTTTATTCATTTATTGAATGCTCTTTTTTTATAATAATGTATCTATACGATGATAGCAGTTAATTTAAACCTATTATCTTCTCCATAAAATATGCCAATAAAATTAGTGAAATCTTACAAAGTCTGGTAATTCTTCAATAAAATCCATTAAAACATAAAATACTAACTAATTAAGTTTGTGATTGATATGATGATTTCATAGATTAATCGCAAATATAACTTTGAAGAATGAAAAACTCATTTACTCAGGTACCCTAAGTATTTTTACTTCTGAAATTCAGGGCCGTAGTATTTTGCATAATTGAATAAATGAAATACATATTCTGTAAATTTTTTTCGATTTTAAGTGAAATTCAAAAGAAGCTATAATTATTGGAGATCTTAATTACAACAAAATTTTCTCTAATCAAGAAAGCAAATATAATCATAAGTTTGTATTAAATATAATATCTTATAGCTATTATGGTATTTTAAAATAAATATATTGCCCATTCTTTATTAATAATCAAAACATACTGGAGGACAGAAACTTGAACTTTCTTTTATGGTAAATATTGAATCTTTGCCAATACAGACCTAGCATGTTACATTTACGACGTTAGATAAGTTATAAATTAATTTTTTCTTTCTCATTTTTCTCACAGTCTTCCTCTTCTTCAAATACATATCTCTAATAACGTTGCAATATTGTTGAAATAGAATTGAAATGGGAAAGTTGAAAAACAAAAATCTAACTGTAAGAGTATTATAAATCAACTGCCACTAATTTGATTAGCTTTTAATTCTAATTTGATTAGTACACTTTAAATTTAACTTTAATTATATTTAATAATTATAACCAAGATTGAACAGTACGATTGTACAGTTTAAAGAAATTAGTTTTTTTATAAACCAAGAATTTTAAAATTTAGAGTAAAAAATTAATTGTAATTAACGTTTGAAAATAAGAAATTCTCTTCTGCAAAAATATATGACTATGACTTAGACTCTTTATTTTTGTTCCATATTAAGCATTCTTTTAGATTCTAGTCCAAATCTGACCCATCCAGGTCTCATGTTTATCCATCTAGCGTATACATTGAGGAAGTAGCAACCCGGACAAAACTCTTCAATTATTTCATAAATTATAGTAGGTTTTTATGAACCGAGTCTTCTCATGTCTATGAAAGCGTTCTTGATTTTCTGTAAATTAAACTTTGGGCTTCTGTAAGTCATTTCGCCCTTCATTCCAACTACGCATAAATCTTTACAATGTTGAAGTACCTTGTCTAGACCACTTATAAAATTCTCTCCGTCATCTGATTTTAGCCAATCAACAGTAGTTAGGATTTTGTACCCCCTTCCACTGAGATAAATTTCACACAATGATTTTTTAGCATTAATAGTCCATAAAAACACAAAACCTTTTTCTTGAACTAATTCTAATGGAAAAGAGATAATCTCCTGTTAAGTCATTGTGTCATAACCTAAGTTGTATCCGGTGTCTGGGTGAGGGACGTCTGACATGATCACATCGAAAACTTCAACATTATATTTTGGTTCTTCCCAATCTCTAAGTTTCATCCATTCTCTCTTATTTCTCATATCAACTTCTAAATAATCTATTTCTTCTTTTTCATGACCTTTTTGTTGCTAATTATATACTAAATCATCTTTTCTTGTGTATCTTTTGAGCAACTGCATATAAATGGTTTAATTGCATTGATGATTAAGCTTTTTTTCTTGTGATCTCTGCTGACATTAATATACGCTGCATTCTTAGTCTCTCCTACATATATTTCTTTGAAAGAATTATAGTGAGGACATTTAAATTTTCCATCATTGCCTTATTTCACTTTTTCCCCATATTTAAAAAATTTTCTTGCCATTTAAATATTCATGAAAGCTTCCTGAAGAGATTTTGAAAGGTTCCTTATCTAAGAAAAATATTAAAGGGACTCAATATAAAAAGAAGTTGTTTGATATTTTTAATTTATTTAATTTTACTTACAGGGGAACTTAGGTAAAAGATATTGAAATTTTTGACAAAAATTGATCGGAAACTTACAATTTTAAATGAATTTAAAACTTTAAACAATATTTACATTATTAGAGTGTATAGAGAAAAATTTAATTAAGATTGTATAATTTTAAAAATTAAAACGGTAAATATTACAATAATTATTTATTGTAAATTTTTATTTCAAGTCCAATTGTAATACTTGTGAATTAATTAATCGATTAAGATTGTTTAAAGAAATAAATTAAAAATAAGTAATTATTTTTACTTCTTTATAAAATTAGTTAGTTGAATTTAAGTTTATAAATAACATCAAAGTCATATATTTAAAAGAATTTAATTCAAAATTCTTTCAAAAAAAGTGCAAAATGAGCTGATTTTAAGCAACTATAAAAGCACTTCTTAAATCAAGAAAAACTTTTAGACTAAAGCAAGGTGATTAATTAACTTAAAAAGTCTTCTCGAGAGAGGGAATTTTATGATTAAATTGTATCTTTCTTAATTTTATCAAAAGCTTTCTCAACTGGAGCAAGGTTAAATTAATAAGGTCCAAGAAACATGATTGAAAGAATATACAGCCTAAACTTTTTCAACTCTAGTACGCTCTTGTGATACGTGGCATTATCTAAAATGATTATTACTCTTTCTTTCCAATTAGGGGTTGAAAAATCTAGGTACTAAATCAACTGAATGATGAAGTAAATAAAAGTTGTAATTTTATTCTATTCAACGTTCAAGCTAGACGCTAATCACCCATCACTAAAAGCAGAAGCAATTATGTTGGAATTAAACATCCTATCCAATTTGTTATTATAATTTCTCATACCTTTCAAGCTCCAGGATTTTCTTAGGTAAGACTGGTTTTGAAAGCAGCTTTCATCAACGTTAATCAAAAGCTTGTCTTAACTCATTGAGTCAATGTAATGCATTGCTGCAAGTTGTCGCTGTTTTTTGCATTCAAGATTTTTTGCTCTTGAATCAATTTAATAAACCTTTTTAAATATCATTCCAAATTAATTCTTTAATTTTTCGAATGTTTTTATGAAGATACTAAAACAAATTTTAATTGCTTTATTTTATTTTGAACCTACTTACTTGACAGATTTCATTTAGAATTTTTCCTTTTAAGGTTTTTAAATAAACCATCTAATATTATTTGCTATTGTTTATCTTTTATGATACTCTGTATTGTCTTGATCCCCCTAATTTATACGTTAGTTTTTAATACTTATTTAAGGTTAAACATGCTTATATTAAATGTCTTCATCAATTAAGTTTTTGAGCATTCTCTAATAAAATATAGATCCTATATTTATCTGTGCTATTTTAATTTTCAACTTTGCTTTTTATTATTTTGGGTTTATTTTTCTATAAAATTTTTTCAAAATTGTCAATAAATGTAATTATACATATTTTTACGTCATTATAAACTAAGCTTTCTTGAGGTTGTATGTAATTTATTTTCATTGCGCCTTATATACTATTTTTTGAATCTTGAATTTATGTTTAGCAGGAATTAAAAGAACCTCTTAACTCTAAAAACTTTAAAAGCTTTTTTAAGATTTAATTACTTATTCCTTCGTTAATGCTCTTTCTCCAAGTTATTGTTTTGTAAATGAACTCAGCATTCTTCTTTGGTCAAGAATAACTTAAGCTTATAAGTTCTTGTTCATTCTTTACAAAATTTTGTTTTCGATATAATAGAGTCCAGTATGGGTAGGAGATATCATGTTCATCGAATCTGGAGTTTCTTCACCAGATACTATTAAAGTATATATTTTGCTTATTATTAGCTCATTTTATTATGAATCTTAACAGGAAACATCTTTAACGACAAACTTTCGAGTTCATCATCATAACTGTCTGACTTAATTTGCGATTGATAGAATTTTCTAATGTCTTACTAATTAAATTTTGGTTTAGGGTTTTGTTCAATTTTCCTTTTAAAGTTTAATAATTTTATACCAATGTGATTTCTCTATAGAAGAATCAATTGATTTTAAAACAACTTACATATTTAAGTAAAATTATTAACTTATTATAATTAAATTAATCTACTAAGTAATTAGCCTGCCTTTTTATCTTAAACACTTTCTATCTTGTATTGTAAATATTGCTCAATGGAAAATAATCTTCAGGCAATACGTATAAGCTAGGTCTAATCGAAGATTGGGAATAAGAAAGAGTTGTACGATTTTTTAACTCAGGAGGGAGGGGCTTATCTACCCAAGATAAACTGCTCAAATATATACTTTTTCAAAAGAATTTTAAGAGGTGAAATTTTGTAAAAATTAATTGCTTATTTTGTATAGTTTCTAAAACGGCGTGATGTCATTGTATCTACTGTTCCATAAATAGAGGGACTCACAGCAGATGATTTTCTTTAATACACAGAGAATAAGCCATCATTACTGAGGTATTTACGAGATCAATGTTATTGGCTTCATTTGGATAAAAAATTGATAACAGATGTCTTACTATCTCTTGACTCGGATGGAGTGAATGAAATGATACTAAGAGCAAAGGAATAAAGAAGAATTAGATTGAATAGTTCCTAAAAAAGCATAGTGCATATGAAACCTCGGTTTGGAGAAGTCTTAAACAACTCTAAAACATTCAGTGGTAAGCATTTAATTGATTAATTGTTTTACAATTAAATAAGGGAAGGTCTGCACATTTATTTAAGCAAAACACCAAAGGAAACCAAGAGCATTCTAAACAAAATATACCCTCTTAATCAAAATCCAAGAACAAGATTATGGACTAAAATAAAAATGGGAATGAGAAGAAATGAACCAAATGAAAAATTAAATTGACGACCTCATCAATAAAAAATAGCTTGTAATGCACCTACATGAAGAAGGTGTCATTTTCTAGGGAATCCTCTTAAAAATATACCTAGTTAATAGGATAAAAATTTTATGATCTAAAGTGATTAATTAAATTTCATTAATTTTAATTTAAAAAACAAAAATTTATTAATCTTAAACTATAAAAAACTTCATTTATTCATAAATTAATAATTATGGGGTTACTTTTTTTTTAAATTCTTTATGAAAACAAAAAAATATTTTGTAATTATTTTATTGCCATCAACTTAACTAATGTCTTTCAACTCTCATATGTCGACTTCTTCTAAAATACTTTGATCAACTTTATTTCATTCGATGAATTAAATATTATATAAAATTATGAACTTTTATCTAGGTTTTTGGGAATTATAAATTTGAAACTTATACTCTCTCTCAAATCTTAACTTGAACTTCAAGATGCACTAGAGTAATGATAAATCAAACTCTGACTTCAAAATTCAAATTTCTTTATTAGATTATATTACACAAACTAAAGAATCAATTGGGGATAAAAAAAGAGATTTAGAATTATTTTTTATAGTTTGTTATAGTTTCTATAATTTGTTATAGTTTGTAATACTTTGTTATAGTTTTCACAGTTAAATCAACTTATTCACAATTGCTTAATAATTAATATTAAAAAAAATTAATTTTTTAAAAGAATTATAATAAAACTCTTAGTAATGAAACAAATAAAATTCTAGAATTAAAGAGTTGGTTAATCATGATGAGACTGCTAAAAATAATTGTTACCAATATTAGTAATTTCAAAAAATTATATAAGCTTGAAAAAGTTTTACCAAATTTATATAAAAGCATGAGTAAAAAAAAGCGAAGTAAGATATCTAAAAAGAAAAGTAGAATTAATTAGGCAATTTCGACCCAGGAAGCATCGAATACACTGCGGATTTTTTTCCAATGAAGAACAAATGACTGAACTTAAGAATGAGGAATAGAAGACGAAGATTTTGTAATTTTAGAAATAGCAAGAAATATAAGGGAAAAAAAACTTATAAGGATGTCAAAATTTAACTTTAAAAGAAGTCTTACAACTCCATATAAATTGGTTGATTACAACTTTAAATTCAAGAAAAAGTGTAAGAGGATGAAATCCTCCCTAAAAATAAATTAATTAGAAATATAATTAGAAATAGCAAGTAAAAAAATTAAGTATTAATAAGATAATCAAATCACTTTAACAAAACGACGATTCTCTCTCATATATTTCTTATGATTAAAGTGAAATAGATAATTCTGGTCTCCTATCATTAGATTCTTAATAGATGCTTACTATCTCAGAAAATTTTTAGACAAAGTCTGACTCCACTTTCCCACAATTAAATAGAGCGCGTAATAAGCATATAATTTACAGGCTTGTCCAAAGATGCAATGGCAGAACTGAAATTATAGTTATTTAGTCAAGTCCCAAAAATTTTAGATAGTAAACTTAATGAAAAGTTGAGTGAACAAAACTAAAATAATATTGATCAAATTTATAACTTATAGGATAAAATAAATCAGATAGATATCTAAAATGATTTAGCACTTAAGAAATTAGGGAAAAGATGAAATATTAAATGCCTTCTAAATTTTAGTTAATGAAAATAAAAATTTATCACCTACATTTGGGGTTGCGTCTGAAGAAGCCTTGGCCACTCATGTAAGAAGGTTTACAGAGTTGTATAACAATCTAAAAAAACTAATTGATGAAAATCAAACCCAAATTGCCAGTTTCAAAGAAAACTAGAGCAAAGTTGGCAACCAAATATCTCGAAAACAAAAATAATCGAGGATCAGCAAAAGAATTTGTAACTAAATTCCAAAAGTATAATAGAATAAGTAAATAAAATTTGCACTGAGCACTTAAAAATATATGAATAGCAAATTTGATGCAGTTAATGATAAAATGAAATAACTTAATAGTAGATTAACTACTACTGAAAAAGCAGCTCTAAAAAATGACATTGAATAATATACTAATGAGAAGAACTAAAAGGTTGAATAGCAAAGACTAAGACAAAACGAATAAATATAAAGTATAAAGAATTAACATCAAATGCTTGATTCATAAGTAGTTTAAACTATATAAAGATACAATGCTCATAATAAATCTGTCAAGGTTGTAGAAATTTCTGGAATCCATTTTTTGTTTGACAATTTATCAAAGAAATTTTATTGATATAAGAAAATAACCATATCTGATTACTTATTTTATAACTTAATCTATATGCTTCATTACTTTAATTTACTCCAAACATTTTGAACCTGTTTAATTGTAATGATCCATGGGGTTTTGGGGTTTATGATGCGTATACATAAAAGATTCTATGACAAATAAAGAAATATTTATTTATAGGCTTGTAAAAAATGCTCTATAGTTTAAAAGGTTCTTAGCTAAAGTGTACTTCATTATTAAAAAATCAGTAATTAATCAAACAAATATCAAAATTTATTTTAAATAATACTTATGCTTATGTGTATTCTGAATAATTTAATCATTGTCCAATTTTTAATTCTTTTATAATACTATTCAGCGATAGATAGAATAGTTTATTGCCATAGAAAGAGCTTTATTGTTTCTGTTACAACTATTTTTTAATAGTCATTTACAAAATTATTATGTTAAGGCTCCCAAACGGAGGAGATAAAACATTTTCTCAAAATTTGAAAATAATTTAAAAATCACTAAAACATTGAATTAACTTATTATGACCCAATAAGTAGGTCTCTAAGACCCCTAATGTACATTCTAAGAAGTCTTCAAAGCAACTTATTTTGAGTATTTACTCTGTATAATTATTAAAAAATAAAAGTTTTCCAATATTTTATTTCTTTAATGTTTTAAATTTTATCTAAAACCCCGTTAGTCAATTAAGAAAGAAGATTGGGGATTAAGAATAAAGAAATTAAAAATATTTTATTATTGGCGTAAAATATTAAAGTTACGGCTAATTATTAAAAACCATTGGCTCGAATAATTGTCTCTATAAAATAAACCAATCAGGGTGCGTGAATTTGATTTTAGATTTATTATAATTAATTATAGCCAATAATAATATATTCTTAATTTCTTTATTCTTAATCCCCAATCTTCATTCTTAATTGACTAATGGGGTTTTTTTATAACTACTCTGATTCCTTGCATACTCAGTTGTGAATTTAGCTTAATAAATCACTTAATAAAATTAATTTTTTTTCATCAATAATTTAGAAACCATGTGAATTATTTACAACTGAGTATACAAGGAATCAGAGTAGTTATTGATAAAATTCAAAATATTAAAGAAATAAAATATTGGAAAACTTATTCTTATTTATTCATTTATACAGAGTATATACTACAAAGTAGGTTTCTTAGAAAACTTCTTAGAATTATCATTAGGAAACCGATTTATTGAGTTGTAATATGTTATTTCAATGTTTTAGTGATATTTAAATTATTTTCAAATTTTGAGAAAAAGTTTTATCTCCTCCCTCTTTTATTTACATAAAATTAATATAAAAATCTAGTTGAGCAAAGTAATAAGTTTCTTTTCCAAATGTCACTTCCATACTATAATTTGAGAATTTTTGTAATACTTAGCATATATCATCAACATAAAATGATTTAAATTAAGTAATAAATATTAAATCTAAAGCTAATATTAATTACGAAAATAATTTTGTTGATAGTAAATTGCTTTTAATAAATTATTTTAAGTTAAAAATGAAAAAATTACAAATACTTCAATAATTAAAATTGTAATATATTAACAAATATATAAAAATACCACAAATATTATAGCCATTACACATAAAATCAGCCTTTCATCTTAATATATGAATTTTTGCACAGCTTGTTTTTATTTGTAGATAAAATAATGCAAAATTTGGAGAAATAAAAAATAAATACAAATTCATTTCTTATATATAATTAATCCAACTGCTATTATATCATATCAAATATGCTGAAATTAATCTCGACCAAGTTGTTTTGGTATTCCTGATACTCTTTTGTAAAAGCATTTTTCTCAGACTTCTCTTCTTTTTTTCCATAACGATGCTGATTAACTTCAGAGACAGGAGCAGATACCTTTGTTACATCTTCTTGAGTAATCTGATCAGTTTGCCCTCTTAGTTTTCGATTACATTAATCAGTCGTTCCTGTGTCTCGAAAGATCTCGGCTTAGGGGAAATCTTTATCGGGTTAATTTTCAAGAGTACGCTGTAGTTGATGTCCTTTAAGCCTGATATCAGAGATCGTGGCAGATGCCAGTACAAAACCATTTCTACCTCGAGTTCATTAATTATAGGTGCTCTGGTCATCTTCATCGCTTCATTAATGCTTTGCAGCTGATGTGAAAACGAGAGTTTGGCGTTAGTGATTCATCTGGTACAATATCTCTTAAAAATTGGGTAGGAATTTCATGAGCTCAGCCTCTTCTTTGTTAATGGTATTTTTCCAGTTGATTCTTAGTTTGTGGTCTTGATGTATATTGTGTAATCAAATGTTTATGTAATTTTGTAAATATAAATATATAATTAGGTAATTAATTAGCAAAGTTTTCAATTGAGATTGTAATTTTAAAATTACTGAGTACTTACCACATTAATCTCCTATAAATATTTCTTAAAAGTACTTTTAAGTACAATTTTACGGAAAAATATTTAAATGAAGAACTACCAGAGCACTGTCAGATTCTTCGATGAATAATGCAGGAAGATGAAGTATCCAACTAAGAAATCTTACTGGACTGAACGATTAAAGCTCCGCGATTAGTTGAACTCAATGATGATGAAAGTCATACATTCTTTATGCTATGATAATTCCACGATGCAAAATGGTCCTTAGGTACCATGCCTAAGTTACTGTTTGCCTATTTGAGAAATCTTGTGCTAGAAGTATTCTGCAGCGACTTCCTTTTTCTCTTGTGTGTATTACTTAGCATTAGTGGTTTTTCCTTTGCTACTATGACACTTTCCATTGTGCTGTTGTAGATAGTGTCTAGGCTGATTCTCATTTTTACAGAAAAGTTCTTAAAAAGTTTTGAGAGACAAAGTTTCAACTCCAAAATGATGACATTTTTATCCGAAGGAATGAAGTTTTCTTCCCATTAGGTAGTTTCCCGTCTACTACATTCGTTTCCTGCCCCATACATAACGAATTTAATAAAATATTTATAATTAATTGTGGTCTAATTTATCCATTTATATTATCTATTGTTTTTATCTAACATTTTAATTAAAATGACCAAAAAATAATCATATTAATTGCTAATAAAATAGTTTGTTTACATTACTTATAAAATATAATAAGAAAAGGGATAAATATAAATCTTGAAATAATATATTAAAATAACTTATTAATATGTCATTTTGGTCATTAAAATTTTGATTTTAATGTTTAATATATATTTATTGTCAAATAATATAAATTTAGAAGTAGCGGAAAGGAAACTTTCTTTGAAAGAAGGGCAAGTAACTTGCCACCTTTGAGTTAATATTTGTAATTTATAAACCAAGAATTCCTTATTCTATCGGTACTTAACTAATGTATAAGTGCCATTATCATCTTAAGTTGTGACTATTTTATATTCTACAGGTATAATTGATCTTTTTCTATTCGTAGAGTTATTAATCGTTTTAAAATCAATCATTGGTTTGATAGTTGAAATCATTGAGAATTACTATCGGAACAAATGTCTTCATTTATTAAGTAGAATTTATTAACTCTTCCATTATTTTGAATATGAATATTAATGGTGTTTTAATAGAATTCATCAATCCATGGCGACTATCGACAAATTCTAATCAAATTTTACGAATTCAGTTAGGCTTTTCTGCTGCTAATATTTGCGCAGTTGACTAGAGTCTTAATGGTGCTTACTATGGCAAATTGTCCGACCCTAATCTTGACATAAAGATTTAATCTACTGAACAAGGTAATACCTACAGTATTATTGGATGGTCATTCATTATTGTCAATTTAGTAATTCTGTTGTTAGCAACATAAATAATTTCTAAACATTATATAAAATTTGTTGGCTTAACCAATGAACTTGCTTGTTAGAGTTTGTTCTTAGTCAAGATATATAACTTGGAAGATTGAGAAATTAAAATTAATAATTCAATAAAAATATATCTAAAAAATAGTAGAGATCTAGTCTGGATATTAAACAAATTATCTAAGTTTCAAAATACATTTCTAATCTATTTATATTTTAGCAAAACTAGACATCAGAAATAACAAAATCAGAAGACAAAGATTTCAAAAAACATATATAAAAATTGCATAAACTCTAATAAAAATAACCAGGTGTAGCTTGATATCAAGGAGCGGGAAGAAAAGGCCACTGTAATTTGATATGACTATTTCATTTTTGATTAAGAATTCTTATTAGTTTAATTTTATTCCATTTTAAATTATCAATTCCTTGTTATTTTTCATCAATATGTAGCTTGCTGAGAAATATTTTACAATGTAATATTTAGAAACATCATTTCAGTATGACATAGATAGCTTCTTTCAATTCTCATTTTAAAATGCCAATCTGTTCATATTTCGTTGACGACTAATTAATTGAGCAGAAATGACATGAAATATTAATCCACTCCTTAGTTAAGATGATTTTGAACTATGATATCGAATAGAATTCTTATCTTAAAAAACTCTGCAAAATAATAGCTTAAAACCAAATTCGGTAGAGCACGTCATCACTAAATCTCAAACGAGGAAATGCAATTTATTATTAAGAAGATCTTAAACTTCTACATCAAATACCTTCTATACCATAAATATTTTGGTAGTTAATGAATGGTTAATTAAATGATAATGATTGGCTGTTATAATCATTCATTGGTTTAAAAATCAGTTGAAATTCTTTATTATGGTTTTTTACAAATTATAACAATATATTAGCTTCATCGCCAAATTTCAAATGTTGGCGATGAAGCTAATAAATTTATAATTAAGTTTATTATGAATGTAGTTTAAAAAAATAAACATCTTCAATTAATTTCTAAAGCCTTATTTAATAAAATATATAAAATTTGCGATTTTTTTAAAGGAATTATTAGTAGAATTAAGAACAAGCTTCTTATTTCAAGATAAGTTTGAAATTTTTTTTCAAGTTAAAATCATCTATCTCTAAATCTATTTAGAATTAACAAAGATCAAACTGGTTTAAGAGATTATTAAAAATCTATTTAATTTTTAATCTAATATACAATAAATTTTTACATAAATATTATTTTACTATGTTGAACTTATCATTTTTTATATATAATTATTTATCTAATAATCTCTTAATTTATTTATTATTATTTAAGCTTTTAATTTAGATATATATATATTGCATTTTATACAATCTCTCGATTTACCGAGTATAATACAATATTAATTTTAACTGATTTTTGAAGGAGGAATTAAACTTCATTTACCATATTTAAATAATTGGCCACTCACAATTCTTATTATTATTACACATGTTGAGCTAATTTATATAACTCATCTATTATTAACAATCTTAATAATATTTAACACACTATTAATGAATTTAATTTTTTTTGGATAATATTAATCGAGCTTTATATATAAATTTTATTCAATAATCAATTTGATTTTAGATTTATTTTCAGAGAAACAGCTAAAATTTTAAGGGTTAATAAATACAACATCGATCTTCAATAATTGCTCTATTAGTGCCAATCATTTATAATATCTCTAAACACCTCCACACCGCCTAATAACCGAGACCTCCTCCCAATATCCTTAAGCACACAAAAAAATTGCCTATTTTATCTAAAATCTTTTACATTTTTGTTCTAAATCTAATTGATTCAATTAATTTTCTTAAATATTATCCTATAATTGTAATTTATGATAATATTCTTCTAACTCCATCAACCATACATGATATAACCAAAATAAATACTAATTTCATTTTTATTGCTTTTTAATCTATCTCTCTACTTTTATAAATTATAATGAGTTAAGACGTTCTAAAAATTAAAATTTATTTTATTTTAATTATAGATATGTATCATATAAGGTTGATGGACAAAGAAGAATATTATAATAAATTACTATAATAGGATAATATTTTAGAAAATTAATTGAATGATTTAGAACCAAAATGTAAAAAGATTTCATATAAAACAGGCTATTTTTGAAAAGGGAAAGAAGATCTCAGTTGAAAAGGATTAATGAAATGATAGGTAGACAGTGGTGTCTCAGATAAAACAAATATAGATGGGAAACTAATTTTTATTAAATATACTTTATTTTTGCTCTTAATTATCATAAAGATTATCATTAGAACATTAAAAGACTGAATGTGTGATAAGGCTTCATTATTATGTAACTATTAAAAATGAATATATCATCAATTATGATGATTGCCTAAATTTATAGGAAACGTAAGATATTAAGTTGGTCTTTAAATTTTATTAGGTACAGTCTAATTTATTGAATTGATTCTGTATTTTATTGTATATGAATCAAATATTAAATTTAGCCGATTTGAAGATATTAATTATTTATTGCGTAATAATAAGTTTTATTCATAAACCAATCGGCAGTTTACAAATATTAAGAGATATTTAAAAGAATTATGGAATTTTCTAATCTTTATAAAGATTTTATTTTATATTGAATTTATAGATTTTGGTTGAGTGGCTCCTAAATTTATGAGATTATTCTAATATTTTAAAATATACTAAATAAAATTTACTTATTACTTTAATTGATTAAATATAAATACAGAGAGCGCACAAGACGAAACAAAAAGATACTTGTACTGAAATTTGTGTAGATGGCAGAAAAAACAATTCAAAAACACATATTGAGAAATCCTCATTCAGTCGTTTGAGGAAATGGGTACTTTCAAAAACTGTATCAGGAGCAATATAATCTGGTGTTCCGCAAAACTCAACTAAAAAGTTTAAAAAACAATAGGGCAGGTGAATATTATTTTTTAAAAATCCTATGCCATATTTATAATTAATGACCCTATTTATGATTTATATATGTGTAATTGATAAAAGTGATAATTGTATATAGAGATTTCTAATTAAATTTTGATATCATTTTTATTTCTCTAGCCTTATGCGATTCACTACCCTAAAGTGTATTTATTTTAGTTTTCCTTATTTAAACTTTAAAATAATGTGTTCTAATTAAAATCAAATTGTCCTAATCTTATATTTGTTTAGTTATAAAATGTAATTCAACCAAAAGGAAGATTAATTTATCTTTATAAAAATCGATATAATTAAACAATCAAAACCCCAAATCCTCTTAAAGTTTTATATGTGCTTTGATTTTTAGGATAATTATTAGGGGTTGGGGTTAAAAATTAAGTGCAAGACTAAAATTACAAGCTTTTGGTGTCAATTAATGATGAAGAGTATATACATTTAGTGTTTAAACTGCGTTATTGATGTTATAATAACCCCTTATAGATAAATTAAGAATAAGAATTGGGATCAAGAACAATTAAGTTATGAATTTATTTTTATTGGCTTATTTATATATAATGTTTAGGCTAATTATGGATACTATTGACTAAATTAAATACCCATATAAAAATAATCAAATCAAGGCGTGTAAATTTGATTTTAGCTTAATTATAGTTAATTTCAACCAATAATAATTAATATTAAATATAATTTAATTGTTCTAAACTCAAATCCTCGATTCATAATTTATATATATAGGGGTTTTTGTACAGTGTTTTAATCAAACCATCAACTGTTCGCTCTCACTGCTTGGTAGCTGTCTTATTAAAGAAAAAATAGAGGAATTTATAGTTCTTATATAAGCATATTGAGTACCTTATCAATTACAAAATTCTGAAGCATTGTTCTCCTTTATCTCTTGACCAACTAGCTACAATGTTTCACCCCAGTTTCCTGAATTTAATATATCTGCATAAACTATTGCAAGCATTTATACACAATATGGTATCTCTTACAAAGGTGTAAATAGTAATAAGGGAGTAATTGATTTCACTCTGCCATTTTACAACCTCAACTTAAATTATATTTATAATTAATTGCTTAATTGCAGAGAGCCTTTTAGAATAATATTAAGTTTATACATGCTGACGAGACTGTGTTTACCTTCAACACTTTTATCTAGAATTCATGGCATAAGAGGCATAGTAATATAGAGGTTTTTAATTATAAATTCAAGGCATAAACGGAGGCAATTCTTCAAGGTATTAGCGAGAATGCTGGTTTAGAAACTTATGTTATTCATCCTCGCTCTATTAAGACAGAGCAGTATATAAAGTTTTTAGAACAGCTGAGAGAGAAGTATCCTGAATTAAAAGTTATACATTCGATAATAATTTTTATGTTTATAAGAAAAATCAGAATAATAAGAGTTATGAACAACTTAGAATAAGTTCAAAGTACCTTACAGTCCATAATTTAATGAAATTGAATTCTACTGGGGTATATTAAAAGGTCATTACAGAAACTGCTTCTATACCATATAAATGCCTGGCCTACTTTGATACATTCGATTTCATTAAAAGTTTAACGAAAAGAGTAGACAATTAACTGTATTAAAAGTGTGAAAAAGAGGAAGAGTGAATGAATACAAGTAAGGTTATGAATATATTAGCCAAATTTAAAGATCTTTCACTGGAGCTGGCTCTTCCTTCTTTTCTTCTACTTTTTGCTTTCCTCCTCCAAAGTTTCTTTCTTACTGCGCACTAGTTCAGCTTCTATATCCATTTACTCAGGCGGCTAAATATTTGAATAAAGTCTCTTGTTACTTTCATTCTTTGTCTAAGACTTTTTCTTTCTGTGAAGCTTGCTCTATTCCTTCATTTAGAAGATACCAGTACCAGATTTTTCTAATGAGCTAAGCTTAAAATCTTACTTGAAATATAAGGGTGCTTCTGTAGCTCTGATTTTCAGCTCTCAATTATATTGATTCCTTGTTTATCCTTATCTTTTGGAGAGATGGTGTACATCATTTTATAAGATTATTGAATAATTTCAAAAAAATCAAGTATTCACCTTTGATTGCAAAATTACAATGAAATAGTTTCTATAAGATAGTTCACACAATAATTGCTTCTTAGTAAGCAGGTATTGTCAAACCTCAGGGTCATTCATATCATTATTAATAAGTAAGTCACTGAGATTCCTGAAAAGTTTACAATCTCTGCAAACTTTACATCTTAAATATTTATACCTTCTTCTCTTCACGAAGTATGGCTTTTTGAATTGAAATTCTAGGGCCTTCCATCGTAGGCATAAACAAAAGAATTGCAAAATAGAAATTATTTACTATGAGTCTCTTACCTTGCTATGCAAGATAGCAGTGTTTATCCTCCTTTCTTGTAAATATTTGTATCAATTCTTGTTTCTATTGTGTTTACAGATCTAAGAAATCATATTCAAATTTAAGTTTATTGATTTCAATTGTATACCTTTGTAAATGTTAAGATTAAATATGGGTATCATTTAGGAGGTCATCCTCTATGAAGGATATTGAAGGTTTTGAAAACTGTTTAAAAACTTGAGAGATGATATAAATTTCTATTGTTCCACATTTTTAAATTTAAATTGGTACTTAGTTATTAGGACTAGCTCCTGAAATGCTAGTAATTTATTAGGATCACCCTCATTTTAACCAAAAAATCATTAAAAGCCCCCTAGAGCAGCATTTAATTAATTAGGTGAACCTCCTAAATCATTTCGTTCATTAATCAACTTATATATTAATAGTAGAAATTGTTTCTTTCTCGCCCATATTTAGAGCTAAATTGACTCATATCACAAATTTTTTCTTTTCAAATACTTTGAAATCTTCCCTTAAATTTTTAGGGTTGATAAGATTTAAATGAGCTGTGAGTTATAGATGAAGTCTTATAATTTTAAATAATTAAAATTTAATATGACAGCAAACATTTGAAGAAAAAAAAAGTACTTCCATCAAACTAAATAAGACTTACCTTAGTCAGCAGTAATAAGTGTATTAGCTGTGAGCTATCACTAGTGATTTCTTTTATTAAAATAGAAATTAATAATAAAAAATAAATAGATAATAAGTGTGTAAAATAATAGAAGAAGAGAAAGTGAATAATGGAATTCCTATACAAACTGAAGTGGTTTAAGTTAATTTTTGTGATCTTTGTGAGAGATTTCGCTCATAAATCAATCAAAACCCCAAAACCCCTTAATGAGGTTTATAAGTGCTTTGATTTGTAGGGAATTTGTTAGGGGTTGGGGTTATTAATTAAATGCGAGACAAAAA
>ARYC01003975.1:0-28720 GCA_000711775.1 Oxytricha trifallax
AAATCTCAGTAACAAACCTCTATGATGATGCTATGAGTGATCCAGATGATGCTCTCTACCTTCCATCAAAGCTGCCACTCTCTAATAAGTTGCCAGAGAGAAACTTCTTCTTTGGTGTCCTTGGAACTCTGAAACCTGAGTACTTAAATGAAGTAATTTAAGAAGCTCATAAGAAACGCTATAGCATCACTCCTGAAGAAAAAGAGAAGCAGGGAATAAAAATCAGCGACACTAGGCTCTAGGAACTATAGAAGCATCCATTCATCTCTAGTAAGCTTAGTATTCTAACTTTATAGAAAAACCTGGCACTGCTATTTACTTGATGAAAGAGCGCAGCAAATTAAACAGAGAGAGAAATCACAAGTAAAGCATAAACTCAACAAAGATTTCTAAAAGCCAGACGAGATGAACATAGATGCAGGAGCTGGCACTAAGAGAAGAAACATGGGCCCAAGCAAGCCATAAGAGGAAGAAAAGAAAGAGAAGCCAAATCCCTTTACGGGAAAATTTAATATGTGAACTTATTCATTCGTTTAAATCTAAAACTTATTTATAAACACAAAATCTCCCTTCTCTGAGCACACTTTAGCTTTATCATCGCTGACTCTCTCAGCACTCTTAATAAAATCGACTGTATCTATATTCAAACCGTGCATCAAGTGATAGAGCAGAAGCTTCTTGTAGTGGCCTTTCAATAACCCCCAATATAATTCAATTCCATTGAACTGAGGACTGTAAGGAACATTAAATACAGGTGTTATGTTTAGCCTTTCATATTCTTTCTTTGTGTCTTTAGTTTTATGGACAGATAAGTTATCTACAAACAGAACTATCTCTTAGTCGGCGTACTTATCTCTAAGCTATTGTAGGAACTTAATGTATTATTCGGTCTTTATTGAGCGAGGATGGATAACATAAGTCTCAAGGCCATTATCTTCGCTTATTCCACCAAGTATTGCATGAGTCTAAACCTAAACCTTTTAATCATATACTTCAATGTTGCTGTACCTCATATACCAAGACCTTGATATGAAGGTATTAAAAGTAAATACTGCCTCATCAGCGTGTATGAACTTTATATTATGCTCTTAAGCCTCTGCATTTAATCGAATATATAATTTAAATTATCCTTATAAAATGAACATTAAAGTCAATCACTCTCTTAATGCGATTGACTGTCTTGTAAGATATACCGTTCTTTTTATAAATGTTAGCTATAGATTAAGCAGAGATATGAAGCTCAGGAAATTGGCGATGAAACATCACAGCTCTCTAGGCCAGAGAGAAGTGAGCCCAGTTTTTAAGAGTCTTATCATTAATGAGATAATCAATATGAAGCTGCTAAAACTTTAGAGGTCTTTTATGCTTAGAATTAAGCTGCTATCTGTTAAAATTCAATGCTAATAGACAGTGACCTAACAGTAGCAGGAGATTTATGGAGTAGCCTTGCTATAGACGTGTAATTAAGGATAGGCTTGAGTTGATCATTATATTCATCACATCCATAACGCAACTTAAACAATAAATCTATATACTCACTGTCATAAACAGACCCCAAACCTCGCATATACTCACTTAAATTACTAATAATTAAACATTAAACCCCTAAATAAACCCTATCAAACCCTATTAAAGTGTGCACTAATAGTCTACTTTTATCAATCAAAAACTCAATCAAACTACTGAAAGGGTTTTGGGGTTTTGATTAATATAATAACGATCGCAAATGAGTTTATTATAATTTTTGAGTATTTTAAAACTTAGTCTCTTTTAATCTAGCTTTATGATTGATCTCTTACTCTTCATTTAATAAACCTATTTATTGCTTCTCTACATCAAGCTTTATATTAAATCAAAATGTCATTTTTATCAAATATGTTGAGTATAATGATTTTTATTATAAATTACACTTTTATAATGAAATTGTCTAAGCATGATCTTATATATTTTATTAATACCTTTTTATTATTATTCCAATATTAGATTTGAATATTAATTTTTTTTTAGAAATCAATTTAATATATCACGAAAATGGCTTACGTTATTCAAAAAAATATGAATTTTAGACATCAGTATTTCGGTCTTTTAACTAACACAATAATAATCACTTTTAAAACTAACTATTTAATTATAAATTACAACAATAACTATAACAATAACAACAACAATAACTATAACAACAACAAACCTAAACCCAGTTTTTTTTAAAATAATAGTGATCAGAAAATACTCAACTGCCACTATTTTGGCAATACATTAAATCAAATTTGCGATCAAAATTCCTAGACAATTCTGTGTCAGGAATAGTATCTTTATAATTTATTGCACTCATTCAAACCTTTAAAATTTTTCGCTTTGGGCTCATGATATTTCAGGAGTCAAAATTATCATATAAGAGGAGCAACAGCATCATAAGATAAGATAATTTTTTCAGCAAATTCATGATGAACACAACGCGAATAATTTTAAGGGTTTGCATGAGAAATGATAAAGATACTAATAATAAAAAGGTATTAAGAAAATTATAAATACCATCCAAATTAGGTTTTTACTGTTGAAGAAGCTTATTATGTGGCTTTAATATCTTTAATTTTTCATTATTTTTAAATATATTTAAATATATATATATATATATATAAATTATAAAGTTAAACATTTAAAACTTTGGATCGAGCTTCAGAGTTTCTAATGGTTGAATCCTTACACTATTTTGAAATGTTTGAATTTTATATATAGTATACTAATCTAAATGGAATTGAAACTAATCTGAAATGATTTCAATTTAATGTTCGATGTTTATAATATAACTACTTTTCATCCATTTTTTCGTTAAAAATTCAATTAATAGCATAAAGAGTTTCTTAAATAACCAAAAGTTTTATAAAAAAATTATAATATAATACTTAAAACTTACTTTTCAGTAATTTTTATATATTTATTAAAATAATATAAAACTAAAATAAAGTTGAAGCTTCAACCTTTTAAAAGGCTGAAGCTTGAGAATTTGTACATAAAAACTTTTTTTAAACCATAACTATAGGCACTTTGAAATATATATATAAATGTAGTTATTAAAAGTTCGTTTGATATGTATACTTATAAATATATAAGTAGATGCTTTGAATATTTTAAACCCCTAATACCCTTAATTAAATGTTTTAGTGATTTTATTTGTAGGGTATAGTCGGGGTCTTATTGGGGTTAGTAGAGAATACGCAGGTTTATGTGATTTTAATGAATATTTAATAAGTATTAGTTTTCGTAATCAAACAAATTTTATCTGTTTATCTTTGTGGTATCTCTTGAACTTAGCTTTTTTGTATGCTTCAAGTATATCTTCTAATGATGATTGTGAATAGCTGGAACTCTTTCTTTGATCATCTAAAAGTTTTTTTTAATCTCAATGCTTACATTTTCTTGCTTCTTGTTATGTTTAACATTTTAACAACCAAAATTTTGATCACTTATCTTGTTTTGTTCCAAAGTAAGACATGCTTTCCATATTGCACTCTAGGATAATTGCTCCTACCCCCCAGACATCCCACTAAACAGAGCCATTAGTCAACTTCTCTCCTATTGGGAAGTAACCAGGTGTGACTAGTACTTTAGCTGGAGACACTATTACTTATCTAATTGCTGTATTGAAATCAATGTCGACTATTTATAAAGGACATAAATTTAGCCATTATTTTCTGTTTTAAATCTTAATGAACATACGCCAGATTGTAGAGCTCTTTCACATCCTAGGTCATTTCAGCGAGTATCTCATTCAAGTCATCTGGGTATCTATTATGGTAGATATTATTTTTTAAAGTTATTTTAAACTTCTTATTGCAATTAAACCATGTCCAAAAAAAACTCCATTAAGCTTAATCAAGTTCTTGGATTTCCTTTTCTGAGTTTCTCTTAGTTTTATGTATACATTGGAAAACTTATTTTGATAATATCGTTCCTAATAAGATATTTGAAAAGATATACCTCATAAGAATACTCATCAAATACTATGAGTTTTGCCTTGTTAGGCACGTCAATATGTGAATAGTTGTCAATTCAAATACTGAGACCTACTTCATAGCAGGTATATACATAGATCTCTCTTATAAGAATGCTATATGTAATTCACAAACAGGAAAATTATTGACTCCAATGGTTTTTACTAATTCAGTCTCCTCTTCCTGCTTTTTCAGAACTCTATAGTATTAGACTTTCTCTTGGCTGGTATAAGTTGTTATGTTTCCTTGTCTTACATTAAAAACTCGCTTAAATGATGTTTCATGTTTCTTTTAAGTTTAGCTGAGTGAGTTTAAAAAATACCCCCATGTGCCTGGAATTTTTTCAAATTCCAGGCACATGAAAATCGAACATGGAATTCTAAAATTATAACTGGAATTCCAGAACTAAAACTGGAACCAAAGTTTTTTCAATAAAATAGAATTATTTTAAAAAATTCATTTAAATGGTTATACAAACATTATTCAAATATTTATTTAAAAGCATAAATATAAATTTCTTTTACCATATATATTCCAATTCATATTAATTTGTAACATGATTATAATTTTACAACGAGTACTATTGTAGGAATACTTTCGAAATTGAGAAAATCTAATTCATTAAATTAATATTAAATCTAAATAGTGTAGTTAAAATAGACGGTTAATCATGACATATAATGGGAAAATTATTTTTGTCAAAGGCACTGCCATGTATATGCCTTGAGAAACCTATAATTTTATCATGATAAATTGATGATAGGCTGTAAAATTCTTAAATTATAAACTATGATTTAAAAAAAGAATAAATCCTTTTAGGGTACCATCTTATGACAAAGATTGATAAATGCCATTTAATAGTTTTAAATTATAATATTATTTTAAAAAAACAAGCTAAAATTCATTATCTCCACTATTTTTATATCAAAATTTGAAATTTTAGTTTCATTTTAGCATTAGGAATAAGAGTATAAGTTAAGTTATTTAAATTTTTTAAACTTTTTAAAAATATTGAAAACCTAATTAAATTCGAATCGAAGTTTAGATTCATGATCCTATTGGATTTAGCCTGATTTTATTTCATTAGAACAAAATCAGACTATATACTGATCAGATTTTAATTCTTAATAATAAAGTAAATATAATTTATTTATAATAAAGAAGACTTAATGATAATTGATTCTAAAGCTTTTCATATTTTAAAAGTATGATTAATGCAAGTATAATTTTGCTTTATATTTACATTACTCTATAGTTATAGAATGATTATAGTCTGAGCGAGAAGTGAGGCAAAAGGATTTTGGAGCCTAAAGTCAGGCAGTTTCTTTATAATACCAATGTTAATATATGTAAGTCTTCTTATATACCAAAAAAAAAAAGAAAATTGCATTTTTTATTAATTACGATTATTGGAACCATTTCTGGCCTATAGTTTTCAGGTTCATTGACCCAGCTTCATAAGATAAATGGAAATTCTTTATTAAATGGCATAATTATATTAAAACAAATGCTTGAATTTATTTATTTTGCATAATAATTAATAAAAACGGATTTAGAAAATTTAAATAAGTATTTACATGATATAAGTAATAATTTTACTGACTCCGAGGAGATTCATTTTTCTAAATAATTAATTAATATAAAAACTTATAATATTTAATCTTTTTATCTCATTGTTTAATGACTTTTGGGTTATTTATTACAGAGAGCAATTAAATGAAAATTTTTATAATTTTACTTTGATATACAAAATACAATACTAATTTTTTTAAAAAAAAAATTCTAACATAAATAAAATACTAACAGAAATTCCAGAATGAATCTGGAACGGTTTTCATGTGACTGTAATTTGAAAAATTTCCAGGCACATGGGGGTATCTAGTGAAAGACTTCATACAAGTCGTGCATTAATTACTGCAATCGATTTTATCATGCTTCAAATATACCTTGGATTTGCCAGAGTGGATCTTTTTGACATGCCTCTTTAAACTGGATTTGTTTAAGAAGAAATTCAAACACTAGTTGCATTTGAAAGGTTTTATTTTTTCTATTGCTAGCTGTTTCTTTTCTTCCTCTCCCAATTAATTTTTTGTTTAAACTCCCAGTCTGCACTATATTTCTTAATATCAAGTTCAATTAAAAGACCTCTGCATAAAACTCGAGAACTCTTAGCTATATCTCTCTCAACATAGATTACTTAGTTGTGCTAAAGTTGAGCTATAATTACCCATTGTGAAGTGAAACTGCTTTTCGATTTAAGTTAGCCGGAATGTTAAAATTCAAATTTAAATTTAAATTATGAAGCTTTAAAAACTTCTCAAGTTAAAGTTACTCTGTAGAGGAGTTGCACAGCAGCAATTATGTTTGATTTTTATAAAAATGCTAGAGTTCATATTTATACTTAGTTTATTACTATAAATTTTTGAAATTTATGCTTAGTATTTTTTGTTATTGTTGTACCAATTTAGAAATAATTCAGTTTGGTACTGGTACCAAATTAGGATTTAAATCATTTTGGAACTTTTCCATTAAAAGTTTATTAGTTGAAACTAGAACTAATTATATTTCGGTACTATCAAATTGGTACCAATTAATATTAATCGGATTTAGTACTAATTTAATGCAACTAAATTGATAAAAATGGAGAACAATCTCTGAAGTTTTTTACAGCTTCTGTCAACTTTCTCCACGAATCTCTTCCAAGTTGACATCCTATAAGATGTCCATATTTAATTTTATGTTTTTTAACAGTATGATCAACAAGTTTATAAGTAAATTTAGAAATTCATTAAAGAAGAAGGAACAAAGAAGGAATCTATTAGTACTGTTAAAAAAAAGAGATTTGAGGCTCAAGAAATGATATCAGATTTAGAAGTGAAGAGGATCTTTATCGATACCTCACACAACATGATAATAATACAATGTGTATTAAACAAACACTATAATTGGTTTTTTCCTTCCAACCATGGAATGGAGGGTACCAAAAATATCATTCTTATAAGGTATAATAGATGAGATTTAGTTGATAAAAATTCCAAACTACTCAGAGATATCTTTCGCCAATCTCTACGAAGATTCTATGTAATATAAAGAGTTGGTAGTTAACCTTCCTACCAAGAAACAACTCTCCAACAATCTTCCAGAAAGAAGTTTCTTCAATGGTGTTCTTGGAACTTTAAGAGAGATTTATCTCAGAGAAATCATTGAAGAAGCTCACAAGAATTGCTACTCTTTATCTCTTGAAGATTAAGAGAAGCAAGGCATATTAATAAGCGAGGCCTGCTTCGCTGAGCTTAAGAAGCATCATTACCTCTCTAATGAGCTTTTGATTCATTTCTTTGTAGGGAAACCTGAAACTGGTATATTCCTAATAAAAGAGCATGCAAAGGTTCACAGAGAGAAAGTCAAAGACTATTCATAAAGTGAGCATGAGACTTTATAAAGACGTTTAAAAACCAGAAGAAATGAACATAGATGCAGGAGCTGGTACAAAGAGAAGAAATATGGGCACAAGCAATTTATAAGATGAAGAAAAAAAGAGAAGCCAAACCCTTATAAAGCCCATTAAAATATATGAATATATCATTTGTTTAAATCTACAACTTATTTATAAACATTCTTTCTTGCTATTCTCGCACAAGTTGTTGTCTTATTTATGCTAACTTTCTTAGAGCTGCTTTGGATTAAGTTTACTGTATAAATGGGCTAGTCATGCATAGGATGATAAAGCAGCAGCTTCTTGTAAGGAATCTTGATTTAACTCTATTTAATTATTAGATATAAGGAACGTTGTATACTGGAGTTATGTTTAATTCTTCATAAACTTTCTTAGATTCCTTAGTCATATGAACTTAAAGGTTATCAACAAATAAGATGATCTCTTGATCGTTTATTTATATTTATCTTATGCAAGAACTCCATATACTACACTCTCATAATAGATCAAGGGTGAATCACATTAAATTCTGAGCCTGAATCTTCACTATACCTGTTAAAATTGTGTGAGTGACTACCTTTATTTTCTAATCGTAGACTTCTATATTATCATACTTCTTATACCAAGACTTATTAATAAAAGTGTTGAAGGTAAACACAGCTTCATCAGCGTGCATGAAATTGACTTTGTTGTTAATAGCTCTCTGCATTTAATCATATATATAGTTTATATTATTACTATAAAATGGCACTGTAATGTCAATCACTCTCTTTACTCTGTTGAAATTCTTGAAAGAAATACCATTTCGTCTATAAATGTTGGCTATTGTCTAAGGCGAGAAAGATACGCATGTCAGGAACTTTAAATGAAACAATACAGCTCGTAGCGAATAGTGTGCCAATACATCAAAGTCTTTGAGTCGGAGAGGTAGTCATTATAGGTCTGAATGAACTTTTATTTTTTTACAGGATTTTTCAAGTAACAGAATTAAAATGCTAAACAACTAGCATGCAGTGATACCTAACAGTTGAGTCACAGTCACTCTTGTGTAAGAGCTTTGCTAAAGCTGCATAATTCAATTATGATTATTGACTAAGTCTTTATTAAATCTTGTACTTTACCTAAGCTTATGCAATAAATCTAAATATTACTCATCATAATTATATCCTAAATTTGGGTTATTTAAATTTCTCATTTTGAAAATTGTCCTAATTTCTCTTCTAACCCCAAAATAACCCAACTATACCTACTAATCATAGCAATTATAAATCTTGTTACGGGGTTAGAGGTTTTGATTGTCATAAATATGTTACTAGTATCATAAATAAGTTAATAGTATTTAAAAAGCTTAAAAAGAAGCAAATTAATTGTTCTTTTTACGAAATCGATATAAACTTAGAATAAATAAACAATAATAAAACATATCGACTCAAGTAAGAAATCTTATTCCTACACCATTTAATTGCTTCTTTTCTCAATTAACGAAAATAGATAAAAGAGTACTTATCCATCTGTGATCTTCATTAAATTAAGTTTTTTTTTTAAAATATACATTTATATATAAATATACATTTTTAAATATTCAGTATTATCAATCCAACAAATATTTTTTGAGTAATTTCATTAATTACCCCACAAATAATTTATTCTTTCATATTATGAATGTAATATTGATGATTTAAAATAGTTGCAGGCTAGCATAGATTTGCTGATGCTATTGCTAATTTCCTAAACTTTAATTTTTAATTAATTTAAGATAAGAATTATTAATTAATTATATGAAGAGACAATATAAATCAATATATCTCGAGGGTATTTAATTTTAATAAATTTAAATTTTTCATTTAAAATTTATAGTAATGTATAAGCTTCTTTTTCAAAGAAACTTATTCTTTTCTAATCTAGTTTAACTATTTTCTTGAACAAATATATAAAAAAATTCATGGAAATAAATAGGGAATTTAATTGATTTTTTTAATTAAATTTTGGAGTTAAAATTAAATGTAGAACAAATTAAATAATTCTTTTTTGAAATTTATAATTAATTTTAGTTATATAAATTATATATTTGGAAGAAAAATTTAAATATATTAAAAATATGTAGGTATATAATTTAGTTATTAAGAATTTATTGATAACATTTATTCTTAGAGATGACTTTCAAAAAGAATATAAAAAATTATGAAAAATATTTTATTTATAATTCAAATATATTAAATTTATAATAAGTATAGTTAATTGGATTTAAAAATAACTACTCGATCTTCTATTAGATAAAACTGTAATAATTTCATTAAAATTATAAATGCTTATTAATATGATAAAATGAGACTAAGATATATTTTACATTGTGCTTATTTTATAAAAATAATAAAATGTGAAACAGGGAAAATGCAAAATCTAAATAAAATAAAACAATCAAATAATATAATGCGTCTTTACCTGGAGCATTTTTTCATCATATGAGAATATTCCTTGAAGGAATTATGACTACCTCTGTTAAAATCGATTTATCCTAAAATTTGGTTTACAGCCGTTTATTGATGAGTCATTTTGGATCTAAGGTTTTTATAGATTTCATACTTATAAGATGAAGCCATGTCAAACAATTTATATCTGTAAAAGGAAATTTATAAATTGAATTGATGATCATTTATAGATATATGAAGTTTTAAGATGTAGGTTAATCAATAAAAATGTAAGTTAAAAAGACATATTTAAAAAATATATTTCAGCAATACTTGCCAGTTATTTTAACGAAGTCAAAAGACCAAGAACTCAAGATACATTAGAAAAAGAGAGGCAAAACAAAATAAGTTGGTAAGATGGAGCAAGATAAGAAGTTTAATGCTAGTAAGATAAAGCTGCTCTTAATTTTCATTTTCTTTAACCCTCTATTCGAATAATAATTATTTAAATTCATATTAAAAAATATTTAATAATTCTTGACTTTTTTCATAATTCTAAAAGCTTGTTGAAAATTTTTGTTTTAGCAGAGACATTTTCTCATAAATACATGTAACAACTAATTCAGAGTAGTCAATAAACCAAATTTTATCAATATTAATTTACTTTAACATCTTTTGAATATCAGTCTTATCCATGTTCTTTCCAAACAGAAAATCGTAACCTTCAAAATGTTTTCAAGAGAAATTTTACCATTACCATTTTAACACCTTACCAATGAGCTTAGGCATGTATATTTCATTTGCTTTCATGAAGACACTAGAGAGATATCGTAATCACATTGGTTGTAAAGTCAAATTTGGCATCAGGTGGCGGCAATAGGCATCAGGAGGATTTTGATTTAGGTAATGCAAACGAAGTAAAAGCCTATCTGTGCAATTGAGACAGCCCAAAGGTCACACGTGATTCTATTAAAAATATTTCAGGGAGATGGAATGCCGATTCAGATTGAAGAAATAGTTTCAGGGGACCACCCTATTACATTAAACGAGCGACATTGGCACATTTCTTTGAAAATAGCAACGATGATGATCAAATGTATTAAACTTACAAATTTATTTAGGCTAATACCCCTATCCTCTATTACCATTTCTATTTCACTTTGTATGCTAAAGAATTTTCTTGACGGATTCCCATTCTCTCTAGAAAAGTTCGATTGAGTACTTAAGCTTTAAAAGGGAGGCCACGCTAAGGATTTCAGCAACACTTCCTCTAAAACAGAATGACACGCTAGTTTCTATTTTAAACATCTCTAAAGCATTCATCAATTGCTTTAACTTCTTGCTTACCAGTTTAAAAATGAATGTCTTTTTTCGAGTATCTGATACCATAAATCCAACTATAAAAGAAGAAAATACAAGACTTCTATCACTGTCACTATTTTAACAATTACGTTTTTACTCACAGCCTCAGCTCAATTGAAGTTGCTGGATCATGCTCCTTTAAATCACAATGTACTGAGGAAAGCTTGTAATAAGATAACGCCAACGACCTATCTACCCAAAGAGACACAATTATTTGCTGGTCTTGCTAGGGAAGTTTATATGATTGTTGGACCGTACAAAGAAATTAGTATTCTACTGCAGCTTTGTGATGTTGATGCTTGCTAATTATAAATCGCAATTATATCTATGTCTTTACCCTCCTATTCTCCTACAGCTATGCCTGCAGGGCTTTCAGCCAGTAGTACTGGATAAGTGCCATCATAAAAAAAGATCTATTGGATTGGCTGTATTTTTTATAATCCTGAATCAGAGCTCTTTCTAAAGGAGGTCATAATTTATAGCTGTTTAAACTAAACTTTAATTAGGGTTATAAATCTAAAACATCTCACATTAAAGTTTGATAGCTTATATTATTGAATTTTTTGCCCCATATTTATATATAAAAAACTCTTGTTAATTAATAAAAAGATTCCAAATAATCTATAATTATAAATACATTAAATCCAAAAAATATAAATTTAAAATAATAATATTCTGATTCAAATTATATATAATTATAATTATTATTTATTAATAGTTTACAAAACTATTTGTTTTTTACAATGATGAATTTAAGAAATCTCAATAATATAAAATTAACAAATAAAATAATGAATTCCCAAGTTAAAAAAATATATAATTACAATTATCGTTTGCATTTACTATTTAAACTAACTTAAAATATACACTTTACTACTATTAATACTCATCAAGCATTTATTTTAGTAGCAGCAAAAGGATCATAACAAAGGTTGATGAAAAGTAAAAAGATCATCTCCCAATTCTGTATAAATTCTAAATGTCACATTTATTTATTTATAACTAGAACTATGCAAACTTAAAAATTTAGGCATTTAATTGCATTTCATTAGATATACAAATAATTATTAAAACTCTCAATAATTTTATTTTATAAAAAAAGTAATATGCTACCTTATAGAAATTGAAAAACTCCTCACATTACTGAGTAACAAATTAATCTACAATTTAAAAATGGTGCTAATCAATAATTTGATAAAAGAGTAACTGTGAATTTAATGACCAAAGTTTATTAGCCTTAATAAGTATTCATATATATTTTACTTAATCATTAAAAACTTCTAAAAATACTTTGAATAAAAACATATTGAAGATAATTAATTAAAGATATTGGTGTGATATAATGAATCAACCGTTTTAATTAAATAATGACTGTACAATTCACATCTTTTGTAATATACAGTATTAAGAACTAAGATAATTAAATTTTCATGAAAGAACTAATCTGACAACAAAACCAATTTAACAAACAAATATCATTCAAAATTAAATAGTAAATAATGTGGCTTAATTAAGAAAAAGTAATTATACAATGTTTTATTAATGGATAAATCAAAATATGTCAAAATTAATATTTAAAAATTCTTGGAACCAAAAGAAAAACTTAATAATTTAACGAAATAACAATTAACATAAAAGGAGAAATTTTATTTATACAAAAAAGACATGGAAGCATGATTCAGAATGAATGAGGGTGTGTAAAATTTTTTATTTATTTATTTAAAAATATCCAAAAAATTTGGAGGTTTTGCGAGTGAAATACTCTAATATTTTATAAATAAAGCAGGGACTCAATTTGATTCTCAAAGCTAAAATGTGAGGACAGATTGATAGAAGTAGGTGTAACTTATGAATTCACACGCAGCTAAGATCATATAAGATATAGAAAATTAAACAATTTGAGCAGTAAAAATGCAGCCTAAAATTTAAAAGTGATTTTAGAGTAGTGTATGTAAAAAACAAAAAGTGTTAAACAAAATGAATATAATCTTAACTCCATAATGAATAATAAACTTTACTAATTAAAATGAAATAAAATAATATACATATGATCAAGCAAATTAAAGAATAATAATTTAATTGTTAAATTATAATAATCTAAGAAAAATTAAGGAGCAAATTTAATTTAAGCGAAAATGCAAAATTCTGCAATTCATATTCTAAATATTTTTTAATCAGATATTATTTGCACTTTTAAAATTAAAAGAGGATAAGGAACTTTGGAACAATGCTAACAAAATAGTTTTAAACACAGAAAATAGGCTAGAAACACTTGAAATACATTTAATGTAATTATTAATATGCTTTTATGAATACATAAGTGGAAATTATAAGCAAACAAAAAATTAAAAAAAATCAATTAAAAGGGTTATAGATTTGTAAATAATAACTACAATATAAAATAAATAATATAATTTATAACCTGTCTATTGCTATATTAAAGTTTTAATCGATTTATATGTGATTCAAATTGGGGAAATATGCACCCAAATATTAGTAGTTAAATCAAATGATAATTCAATAATACATGTTTTATAATTTTGCTAATCAACTTCCCATTCTTTACTGTAATTAGTTCCATTTATATTTGTAAATTTTATTGTTCTATTGTTAAGTATCGATTCTTGTACGAAAATACTTTTCTTGATTATCCCTTGTAAAAAGGAAAAAGTAAAAATTTAGATATTTTTAACTTACATTTTTATTAATGAAAACCAGGTATTATAGCTTATCCATTTTATTTTATAAATCAATAAATTATATTTTTTGATGTAAATGTATTCAGAATATAGGGTAATTTCTTTAGAATAGATTTAATTGAGTCATGTGAAGCTAACGTTTAAAGAGTAATAATTTTAATTTTTATTTAAAATCTCGTGAATGTAATATATAAATTGGTTCGAAAAAAATAATCCAGAAAATAATACCCTATCAATTAATAGTTGCTACCTAACACAAGTGCTAAGATCGAGAGAGTACTAATGAGGAAGCCAAGATGTGAGAAGATTCGTGTGAGAAAGCTTACAAAAAGGGTATATAGCTAATGAAGCAACATCAGCACTAGAAGAATATAAACAAGGAGTGGAAGTAAACACCAGAAGTGATTGTTGAATAATTAACACTAAAAGTATATCTGATGCATGCATTGTAAACTAAATATAAATTACAAAATAAAACATCAATGACTGTAAATTAAGAAAGCAATGAGTTCCATTTGCTGAAAGCCCTTCAACGGTTAAGCCTACTGAAGTAGAGCATTTTAAAGTGATAATTCTTTCGCAGTTAGAAACAAAAAATGCTTACAAAAGTTTATCAAATAATTATTGAAAAAAATCTGGAAAATATTGTGAAGATCTTAGCTATGTTTACGTGTCACAATAATCATATTAATGGGAGAAAATTTAAAATGTAAGATTAAATTGATAAATTAATATTTTTTTATTTCAATAAGAATAATTTATATTTAATATAATAGATAACTATAAAATGATTAAAATTATAAAAATTTAGTATAATGAATTTAAAATTAGATATTAATTATAATAAAATGATTTTTCAAATAACATTTTTATTTATATAAGTGAAATAGCTAAAAAATTAACTTTTAATTTTTATAGATAAAATTAAAAAATAATGTTAAATTTGCTTTCAAATTTTATTTAAATGTATAAACAATCATTTTAGGATATGGTAGTGAAGCGCTTAAAGCAAGTGAGAAAAATAAATTTAAAATTGAAACTTAAAATTCTAGATTTTAAATTTATACAATACATTTTTTTATTATTGAAAGCCATCTCATTATCAATTAAACAATTTTTGTTGATGAATAAACAATTATTGCAGCAAAACAAGTCTCTTCTGGTCCAACATAGCAGAGTCTGTAATCTCCTTGGTAGGCATTACCATAGCTTTTAGTGCAATACTCTTAAGCTATGTTTATCAAAATGACATCATTTGAGCAATCTTCTATTGTTAAAGTTCTAATTTTTTCATTGTTTTATTTCTTTTCTTCATTTACAATTTTACATTTGTTGCTTTTAGTATAGGATCTTCCTTCAGTTCCAGCTATATCCATAGCAAATCTGTTATGAGCCCTTTTTTAAGTTAAAATATTATTAGACTGCAACTTTGAAACCCAATTAGAGTTGCCACTCTTAGATAAACATTCCCTTGTGAGGCATGTCCCTTGCCTTTTCTATATCCTGCAGTATCTAACGTTTCCAGCTGCAGTAGCAACTTGTCATACCCTTGCCATTTTAATGCAATCTTCCTTTCTTTCCACGCTATAAAATGATTAAATGATTATATATCTAACAATTATTTTATTATTAAAAAAATTCAATTTTGTATTCATAGGAATTATTTTAAAAAATGATAATATAATAAAATCATAAATCCTTAATTATGTTCCTTCAAAGAATGTTTGCGATTTAATTCGAAGAAGTCAATAGGTCAAGTGCCTCAAAAGATGATCTAGAATCTCGTCTAAACTACCTAAGTCCCCAGATTTTTCTCGCTCCTTTGCAAGCTCTGATACAGATTTAAAATTTTCAACAACATCTTAGAATTTACTCCATGATAATTAGTGTAGAAAGATAACCATAAGAGAGTAATTATATCTTCATGATTCTACCTTAACTAATCAACCTAGCATGAATCTTTACTGAAAGAACATAAATTTTAATAAACTTTAATAAAAGTACTTCTTTATTTTTGAGTTCTAGAAAATTTCTTATGAAAGTATGAGCATGTTTATCTAGATTTATTTTGATATTTTTAGGTTTCAATTTTATGTGAAAAAAAGTTTTCAATATGTATTTAGCTTATTAGATTGGCTGCGTTAATAATGCATTTCCATGTCACAATTCTTCTCTGCTCTAGATACAAAAGATCGCCCAAAAGCAATATCATAAGCTGTCGTTTTTACAAGCAAACAAGTTTTGTTAACAAAAATCTTGGAGAAGAGATGTAATTAGGGTTTTTTGAAGAGGCAAAGGTATGAAGCCAATTTATGTCTCAAATTTCTCTTTCTTTAGAGCCCATTTATATCTAATGTAAAATTGGGTGTTTTATTAAGCGATTTTAAGGTATTTCTAGTCTTACATTCACAAGGTTTTCCATTGACTTAATTAGTATTTACAATTTTAAGCAGTCTATTGAATTTTATGTAGAAAGTTTTCATAATTTTAAAGAGCTTTACTGGGTAAATTAGATTTTAGCTTTTAAAGAAATTGATTGAGATATGTCAGAGGTACCTAAGTCTTCTTCATTCAGCATCTAGAAAATTTATTAAGCCACCTATTAATTGAGTGGCTCAATTTGCTTAGAAACATAAATATGATCCGATAAATGTTTTTTTAATTGCAGTCCTTAGATTTTTATCATCTGATTTATTTATTTTAAGAATAAATCATATAAAAAAGAATAGAAATTACATAGGGCGCTTATCAACCTTAACTAAGAGAGCGACTGTATCATATTTTTAGTGCTTTTTCAAATTATACTGTTGGGTACCTGCCCTTAAACTTACATTCACATACTTTGCAGGAATAAATGCCATTATATTTTAGATGGACAAACTTCCCTGACTTTCATGTATTTGTTTTCGTGTGACTTGTATTATGCTATATTTTTGTTATAAATTTTTATAACATATTTTGCAAATTTAGAAAATAAACGTAAACATCCATCCTTAACTTTACTCAAATTTATTGTAAATCCTAATTTTTAAAGAATGATTGAGAGTTTTTTTTATTTAAATAAAAAATTTTAAATCTTAACCTGTTAAATTGGAGACCTGGAATTTTCAATTACAGATGTATCATAATCTTAGCTTGGAAAAACACTGCTTTAAAAAAATGAATCCTACCTTTTAATATTCAAATATTTGCGTTCCATTTACTTAATAGAAACTCTAATTATAAATTTAAATAAATAGTCAAAAAGTATAATAAAATATTAAACTTTAATGATATCTTAAATTACCCTATCTAATATGAAATACAGAACAAGAACCTAAATTTAGAAACAATAAGTTACATAAATTTGTTAAAGGTGTTCTAAGACCTTTTTCCTTTTAAAAAATTTTGAAAAATGGGGTTCAGGATTTAATTTACTTTCTAAGTATTATACTTAAAAAGAATATACTTCACAATGCTTCAATAAAGCAAAAATTTGAGTGAATAAAACTTTAGGAATTTGAACTAAGCCAAATTACTGTAAATTGACGAAGCCAATAAAATGACTCAATTAGTGAAGAGGGTTTGTCTTCTATGGGAAATGTGAAATGTGAAATTTAAGTAACTAAATTAATTAATAGATTTGTAAAATATGGTGAAAGTAAATAATATAAACGACGAGATTTAATAATTTATTTGCATAGTCTTTGTAATTAAACCTATAAGTATAAGTTTGTTAAAGTTTTTAATCTAACAAGTTTTATCTTCTAATGTTGATAACAGAATCGCTTGAGCCCCTAAAGTATGAATAATATTCCTGAGAGTGACTATTAACTCCCATTTCCCATAAAATGCAATCACTCATGAGATTATCGTTACTAACTTTTAAAATAATTCTTTGCTTTATTTAAAATTCATTACTATATTAGTTTTTAACTAAACTACATTTCAAATTTATTTAAAGTATTTAAATTTAAATATTTTGATAATTAATTAAATAAAGGTACATTACTGTAAAACATCCTAAATGCGGTGTAATACCTAAAATTATAAATAAATTAATTTAAATACAAAGAAATGTATAAAGGTTATTTACTAAATATTTTCAACCAAAATATATTTTTAAGCCAAATCTTTAGATGGAAGTGTAGCTTATCTTCGTTTAAGAAAAGTATGGATGTCTTGTGTCACTGCATATAGGCCACAGATCACTCCAATCAGAGCTTTTTGCAGCTATTCTCAAATTTGTAGGATGATTCCGTGCTTAGAAATTTTTGCAAACCATTTCAAGAGAATCAGCAACGCTTCTCTATCCCAATTTCTGCCCAGACAACTGTATTTAACTCTACAATCGTTTATTGTGTAAATGCAATACTATAAATTTTTTATAATTCACAGATAACAGTATAGTAAATTAAAGTGATGAAAAACGTAAAAGAAGCTTTATGCCACACCTTACAACGGTGGAATATCCGATTCAGACATCTGTACTAGGGCCGAGATAAGCAAGCATTATTTGATAAAAAAATTTAAATATTCGCTAATTGTAAGAATTAATACAATTATAATTATCAATCAATTTCATAATATTATTTACCAAACATATTTAAGAATATTTAAATTTCTAAAATGTAAGGCAATCGAGAAATATTGCCAAAAATTTTTGATTGCCTTAATTTAAAAATAGTTCTTTTCTTTTTATTAACTTTATTAAACTTAACTTTGTGCTTATTTTATGATTTATTTGCTCGTAATTATCAAACATAACTAGGTAAATTGACTGTTATTTTATCATAATTGTCTGTTCATGTAAGTTTATATTTAATTCATTTATTCAATTATATATAACTCTATATTAATATGCTATATTTTAATATTTAGAATTTAATTATATCTCAATAATAATTTTATAATTATCTAAACAGAAATTATAATAGTCAAAACCTTTTAATTAAAATAATAAAAGTTTATTCCTTTAACTACATTAGTAATTTATTATCGAAGATTAGAATATTAAAGTTAACTTTATTAATTTATTAAATGTTAATTATTTCTGTTTTATTTATGATTTTATTATTTAGCTATTGCAAAAATATTATAAATATAAAAAAAACTTATAACTCTTTCATTTCGAAACAATGAAATGTACTAAAATAAATATATAGTTGATCGATTAATGGTTTATTCTTTTTTTTATTACAATTAATACAGTTACCTATTTTTTTGCAATTTTTTCTAATTTTTCTCAGGTTTGGGACCTTTTACATGCCTCCCTGTAGTATCTTAGCTTATAGTAGATGCCCTTGTTGCAAGAAGCTACCTTCCTCTACTAAAAATACCTCTTTCTTCTGAGAGTAGCCCGAATACCGCCTTGATGCAGTAGAGGTGCCTTGCAGATTCTAATCGGTAATATCAAACTTCGATGGAGATTTACCACTATATTTTGATAGCCTAACGAATTTGGATACACACTATTGTTAATTCAACACTATTTTGCATTTCACTAATCTAACTTTCATTTACATTGGCAATTTGTGTATATTCAATATCCATTTCACTCTTAAAGACCAGACCTTTATTTAGATGAAGTTGTTGATATCTATAGCATTGGCAAAGTGAAGTACAATAATTACTATCACTTCTCTTAATTTTGGTCATTATACTTGAATTTTTTCTTATAAGTCAAAGGAAATTGATTGTATCACTTGCTTCTAATACCCAAAGCATCCATCAATGAAAGCTTGAAAAATAATATCATTTGCCTCAGCAACTCAATGATTTGCCGGCGCTTTAAGGATTGCTAGAAAGCTTCTGGTACAGCCAGGATCTCATATCTTTTTGTATACCCTTGAGATATTGTTTTCTGTGATCGAGAAAGTACCATAAGTATATATTGTAATGTAGCCATATTCTTCCATATATGCTCTATTGCTTGTTCGAGGACTGTCTCTACGCTGTTATAAAGCTCTCACCGCTCTGATAAAATGAGCAATAACGATTAAATATGCTATTATATTATGTATGTAGGCTTAAATTTTAGGTTTTACGGGATCCATTAGAAATATTTTAGTAATCATGATTTATACAAGTAAACTTTTAATTAATAATTATTCTAATTACATTAAAACTAATACTTATCATCCTAATAAAAAATGGATAATATAAAAAAAGTTTCATTTTCATCTTATCGTTTTGCATTTGATTGAGTTCATCCAAGTCTGCTCTCTGTATCACCCTGAGAAGAACCAGTCCTGCTGCACTTGTGATTTTACCAGGTAGGACCACTAAAAAATAATAAAGTAATGTTTTTGTAACTTACAATTATGTGAGTGCTCCATCTTCACCTGCGACTGATTCAAACGAATACTTTTAAATATATTAAATTTTGTATTAAATAAATTAATTTCCTATTGTAAAATATAAATATTAATTAATACAGAATTAATATTATGTTTAATAAATAGAGCAATTAAGTTTCTGTAGCTTTATTATTTAAGATAGACTATCTTTGTATTAATATTCATTATATTAAATAGAACTTTTAAAAATTAAAGCATTAAAATTAAATATCCTAAAACGATTTGCTTGTCTTCTTTATTTAATTTAAACGACCCTTAGATGCAAACAAAAAGTTCCCTTTCTTTCATGAATTATGCTTAAAATCTATTTGGATGGAGGAAAGAATAGATGACAAACTAAAAGGGTACTGAAATAGTTACGAGGATTTTGAAGAGCTACCTGATCGCAGTTACTTTTTTTTTGTATTTTCGGGACTATTCAGAATGAGTATTTGTAAAGGAAGGATCATGATTAACAGTAGATATGGGTTTAAGGCACAGAAATATTTGGGGTCCTAGATTGATCTTCATCAGTATCATAAGCTGCTTTTGAAAAATAACTGATTCTAGCAGTGCAAATATTTCCTTAATAAATAACTAAGCCACTTTTTACTATTGACGCATTGAGGTTAAATCAGGAGAAACGCAAAAAATAATATAATTAAACTAAATTAATATTTCTTATTTTGACTATATCAACTCAGATAAAAATGTAGAGAAACACAAATATGGAGAAGAAACAAGGGATAATAATATAACTCCATAAAAAGGAGCTTTTTAGCATATTATTCCTAATTAAATGTTAATAGTATACTTCAACATATTAATTACCAGTTTCTAATAAATTAACTTAGCTTTGCATTACGATTATATGTTATATATCTGTTCTGTCTTTAAATCTATCACGATATTTATCATTTAGATTAAGTATCTTACTATTAAATTGTGTTATTATTCGAAAAAATAAAATCATTTTTAATTATGTTCCTTTTGTATTGAAATTTTTCTCTTGCAAAATTTCTTTAATGCAATAGAACTCAGAAGATTAGTGAAATTAATTAAAATAACTTTACTCATTCGCATTAATTCTCTTTTTGAAATCAATGATATGATGCGCTATCAAATTATACATGAAAAAATATTCTTCACAATACCTTGAATGTGTTTTAAATTATTTCATATCCCTATATTGAATTAGTAATTTTAATTAATTTCTCAATTATAATATATCCTAATAACTCATGTTAACCTGAAATAAAGACTAATGCAGCAATATACTCTAAAATTAACAGTATATATGAGGAATAAAGATTGTCTCATCAAGAGAAATGGGATTATCCTATTTATACTAGGTTTGAATAAGCTTGGAGTAAGACTCAAGCTAAGTAAGTTAGATTTGGGTCTTTTCGAATGGAAAAATCTATAATCTGAATTCATTTTTTTATATTTAAATGCCATTAAGAATATATAGTTTCCTCAATTTTGAATAAGATATTTCAGTCTCTAAAACTTTACGATGAAATATCTTTGCTCTGTCATTGTTGGAGTATAACTTATGTTTTCCTTTAAAGTGCTTTCGTTTTTATTAAATAGATTAATTAATCCAAAGTAAAATTGTGATTTTGCTTGGTTAAACTGAGTTTAGAGAGCATAGTTTTCTTGAGTAATACAAATCTTTCTTATTATGCAAGAATATAGCCAAATATTTATCCTATTTTATTACTAACTATAAAATGCAAATTAAACTTCTTAAATATATTACTTTCTATATCAAAGCTTGAGAATTTGAGCTTTACTTTGATCATTAAATTTAAGTATGCAATAATGATTTTTTTTATTATATTATTTTATGTATATTATATTTCAATTCTAAAGTTCTTCGATAAATAATGCTATGTTTATAATACTTAATGTGAATATTAATTATTATTATTTTTATTATAGTATTCAATGTTAATATAAGTAAATTTATTTAAATTAATAAGAATTATTTATGGTAATAAAGTTTTTTTTCTTACTCATACTTAATAATATCGTAAAAGTTATTAAAGAATAAAGTAGTTTAGATTAATAAACAGCTAATATACGATTAAAATTGACAAAATATTGTGGAGTCTAAACAGCAATAATTACCAAGTCGCCTTATATCTGTACCTCTCGGGCAATTCCTGATATTTTTATTTTTTACTAGATCAAAACCTGTCGGCTAGAAATTAAGTTTGACGGGGAAACTAAAAAACTGAAAGAGTATTTGTACATCAAGAACTGTGAACCAATATTAAAAGGAATAATCATATTGAAGTTTGCTTTTGATTAAATAGTTAAAAATAATCCTCTCAAACCCTGGGAATTATGAGTGACCACACAGAAATTTCTATTAAATAAATTCTAAACAGAGATTAGAAAGAGGAGTAATAGATGTATAACAGAATAATAATAATTGTAACAAAATAGTTAAAAGCATTTTAAGAAAATATTACAAATGAATCATAATTATTATATGATTATTTATATTTTATCAATACTACATGAATATTAAAAATTCTTTTATAAATAATATATTGATCAATTAGCTAAGAAAGTGATAAAGTATTTGCTTGTTTTAAAATTAAAATTTATAGTTTTTGAATGTTTGACAGACCGATTTTTTTAATAATATTCTCAAATATTGTATTTTTTGAAATTATTCAGCTATTTAATATTGTCTTACAATAGGCTCAGAAATTCAGAAGAATAAAACTGGAGTATATTGCTTTATTAACTCATTAATGAAGGATTGATCATAAAACGGGATGCATGTTTAGATTTGTAACTCATATCAGTTAATATTACATTAGTTATTTTTGTAGCCTTTGATATGTTCTTATTTTCATAGTCTTCAAATTGATTTTTATATAATTTTGTATTATTAGCTTAATTAAAGCTCATAATTCTGTATAATTGAATATTTACAGTCATTTTGTGCTAATTTCTTCTTAACAATTTTTGTTTTTACTAACTTAAGCATAATATTTACTGCATTTTTGATTAGTTATAGGGCAATATAGCAAGCAAAAATTTTTTCTGCGTAAGAATAGTTTATCATAAATTTAGTTATTTGTCAATATAAATGCATTTTAAAAAAATAGATTTAATAAAAAAAAGAGAATTAATAATATATAATATTGATAAAATAGAAAACAATTAGCAAAATGAAAAATAAATTCTCACAATAACTGCCTTTTATTATATACAACTAAATTAAATTATATCATAGTATTAAAAAATGAGGAAAACTAAAGACTATTGTATAAATCATAAACATAATTATTACTTATGTTATCAAAATTTCATTAGAAATATTTTTTTATTGATTTCCAAAATCAATTCATATTAAGCGAAGTTTGTGTGATTGTATACATATTCTTAAGTTTTAATAAATATCATAAATATGAATCATAAAACACATATTATAATTAGAGAACTTGTGCGCAGTTTGTATGAGCTATCTTTAAAAATATTTTAAATTCTTGGTGTAAAATATGGAAAATGAGATGATTTTATAAAAATATTGTTATTTATTTTGAAAAATTAGAGAATTAGGTACTTACTTAAAGATTATTTAATAAACAATTCAAGTGAGGTAAGAGAGGTTCTTGTTTTAATTTTAGAGTTTTACTCCATTTTAATTACGAATCAAAAATTTATAAATATATTACTTTAACTGATAAATTAAGCTATTTTTAATTTTCAAAAATTCATGATCGATAATAATTATATGAATAATATGTTTAAAGAATTTATTGTTGTAAAACGATAGTATTCACAAATTTAAAGTTACAAAAATTTACTTAAAATTGAAAAATTTCCAAAGTTTTATCTGGAAAGACAATTAGCAATAGGTGCTATGAGTATTTTTTCCCAAATAAGCAAATGGTAGAAAAATGAAATAAATAATTTTTGCGAGTTAAGATTTATAGCAAGTAAAATAATGCTAAATACTTTTAAAACAGTTTTTTTCAAAATTCAATCAATCAAAAAGAAATGTTTTTGGAAATTTAATTTAACGTTTAATTTGCCTGCAATATGTTCAAAATTATTTAATTTATTTCAAAGAAGATATATAAAACAATTGGAATTTTTATTAAAATTTTGCATGTCTAATTAATTTAGCAGTTTCTTGAATATTGAGTTATAACATCTCAGTTATTAAATTTAAAAGGCTTTGCATATATTATTGAATAATTAATAGCTGAAAGAGCGAATTCTAAACCCCAAAACTTCTTAATTAGATGTTTTCGTGATTTTATATATAGGCAAAGATGTTTATATTTGTTAGCATAAAAAACCCGGGTTTATATGAATATAATAAGTAATAATAAATATTGCTAAATAAAATAAAATTAAAATTCTTTAATTGTATATGTTGTACCTTTTGATTTAGCTTTCTCTCGTAAAAATGTCTCTTTATGATTCTTTTGGATCAGAATAAGCAGTCAATTATCATTTCTTCTATCCTTTTGAAATCTTAGCAAACATCCTCTACGTAATAAGCTTCCAAGCTAAATCAATTGATTATGGTTAATACTTTGTACCAAAATATATAATATTTCCATATATTTCTGTATTATTTTAGTAGCAACTTCCCATAAATCAAATTAAGATGTAGCCAATTATCTACTCTTATCTGATTGGGAACAACCAGAGTTCTTAAGAACCTTAGCTACGGTTACAATCACTTTTCTTAAAGCTCTATTGAAGTCCATAATTACATATCTAATGGACTTAAGATCAGCATAACTTTATCACGGTCTAAGTCTTTATAAACATAAACAAGCTCATGAAACACTTTTATTCCCTTAATCATATAAACAGTATGGTTTAAGCTATCGGTATATATGTAATGACATAAATGATTTCTCTAATCAAAATATTGAAAAATATTTTAGACTTATGCTTTTCTACACTAATTTTTGCCTTATTAGGAACGTTTGTACTGAGGTAGTTTTTAATTCACCTGCTTTGATAAAATAAATTTTAATGAGGTATGTTCAAAGTTTTCGCTTTGAAGCCAACTATAATCGTAATACCTGCTGATTTAAAATATATAGATTTACAAGTTTTTAAGTATCTTCATCTTCTATACATTAATTGGCACAAGTGATGCTTTTATTTGTGTAAATGACTTCATGAATTTCTTCTCTCATGAATGTCATCTATAATACTTGCCATCGACTTTATCATGCTTTAAGTAGCTCTTGGTTATTCTTTTCTCCAGAGTATATTCCTTAATGATGTCTGAAGCTACATTTAATTAAAAGTAATTTTTATCACAAAAACGTTTCAATAATTTATAATTTTCAATAGGTTTATTCTATTTACTTCCTCAACATATTTATAAACTCATTTCTTTTGCTATATCCTTCTTATTTTATACATCTATGAAAAGACGTAGACTTCAAACTGAAAACTCATTTATACAACTTATTTTCAACATTGACTCAGGTTTTTTATTTGTCTCTATAAATTAGATACAATAATCCATTTCCGAGTATAAATTTTTTATTGATTCAAGGTTAGCCGCCTTGTTTATATTAAATTGTATTTCCAATAACTAAGCTTCAATAGCCTCTCTAATAATAATATCAATGTAAAAAGAATTGGTACTGCAAATATAATAGGAATATTTCATTTATAAATTTAAGTAAAGGAATTCAATTATTTCCTATAAAAATAGCTCTAACAAACAAAATGTTTATGTACGAATCAAAAAAGCATAGTGAAATTGATTTAGTTGATAATAGGATAATAAATGTAAAATTAGAAAGGAAAGAAAAAAATTCTTTAAAAACAATAACTATTGGTGATAAAATTTGTATAATAATATCTCAAAATAAGAGTTGGTTAAATCTTTTCGTTATTTATTCTTTTCCTTACTAATTTAATAAAAAGCAATATATCTAAATTGTGCAATCACACAATCAAAACCCCAAAACCCTTTCAGTAGTTTGATTGAGTTTTTGATTGATAAAAGTAGACTATTAGTGCATACTTTATTAGGGTTTTAATAGGGTTGATGTAGGGGTTTAATGTTTAAATATTAGTAATTTAAGTGAGTATAACAAGCGAGTTTTTAAAATATTTCACACAAACATAAGCTTAGAGTCATGTGGCAGTTCTCTGAATTTTATCTTTCTAAGTTGATGTTTGATTGTTTCTATTGTTTGTTAATTCTCTTAGCTTTGGCTTGATAATAGTTGAGTATGCAAGTTCTCTGAGACCTCCATTTATTTTAATTTTATCGAGATATTGTTTGATTCTCTGCTTAGAATCTCTCTCACCCCTGCAGCAAAAGTAATCGTTTCTTGGCATGTCGCTCTCCACTATTATCACTGCTAGAGCCCAGATATCCCATTAAGTGTCTCCATCTCTCTCTCTCTGGAAAATATCCAGGAGTACAGTATACATTTCCTTATGCAGAGGCTTGCACTCTTTGAGCTCTGTTGAAGTCTATAATATATAAAAATCTAAGAAAAATTTGTGATTGCATTTAATAAATAAATATGTCAATTTAATAGGTTTTCTCTAATTTTATCACCCAATTCATTTAGAGTGTGCTAAAATCAGATGAAAAATATTTTAAAAACAATTTTGTTCTATCATTAATAAGCTGTCTCTTGTAACGTAAGTTGCCAACTAAAGTATGTCACGACATCTAGAAGCTAACTTAGTAAACTTATCGCCCAAAATCACTTCAATCAGAATAACAATAATTGAAAAGGTGTCTTGTCTTATGTCCCCATTATGAATATCATCCAAGTCGAAAGGATGCTAATAAATACTTATTGGCATCTAAGAGGCTAAACATTTTTATCCTACAAAGGAACTATAACAATAATTAGTGAGAAAAAGCTAAGAATCATTAGAATTATCAATCCTAATGTTTTGCGGGCATAGTTATCTATGCACAAGTCCCAACTCATGTAATTATTGAACTGAATCAATCAATTTAAGCATAAACAGCAAGTTTTAATTTTTCTATCTTGGTAACTTAAGCTGATTCGAAAGTGTTGAATTGAAGGGTCTTTTCTTTATTTGTAAACATCTGTTGTCAATATATACTGCCTTACAGTTATCTTGAAAAGAAGATGAAAAGCATGACTTAATGTAGCTTAGTATTTTAATCTCATTCCAAAGATTTTAAACTGTATTATAATCTTTGTTTATTGAATCGTACATAAATTCAACGAGCGAGCCTTAAGTCATTATGAACTCAAATTCTTTAAGCATGAGAATATTATCTTATTAAGCCAACCGTAAAATAAGTTCAACTTCATTCTTTAAAAAGGGGTGCAAAACAATTTGAGAAGGAATGCTTATTTTTTTGCAGATACATAAATTTTTTCCTTAAATATTTTATGTTGCTGTATCTATAATTGTTACACTGTCTTCATCATTTCCATGTGTTTATTGATTTGTATTAGCCCCAGAAATTTTATGTTCTTCTAAGTTATTTTATGTTGCTGTAAGTTTAATAGGCTTTTCTGAATCAGAGTCTTTCTAATTCCTAGACTTTTCAATTTAAGCAAGTACCTAAAATATTTGAATGAAATGAAATTTACAATTTTCGAATAACCCATTTAGATTAAGTCGCTTGTGTTATGTTTTGATAAATGTTTCAACAGCTTCAGTTTACTTTTGAAGTTTTGCTTATCATCCTTTTTATTGCATAGTAAGCAAACATAGTTGCCCCCAATTTTTAATTACATAAATTTTCCATTTTCTCATTTATGTACGTTTAGGTGTCTTTTGAGTTCCATTTAAGTATAGACCTAAGAACATAAATTGCATTCAGCTAACTTTTTAGGTTTTTTGTTTTAGTTTTTGGCCCTTGATGACCTTCTTGACTGCCATCTCTCATACATGAATTAATATTCATGAATCCCAAAGTGAACATAAATATTTCCTTAAGAGTCTTTTATTTATGTATGAGGTTCTGAGACTTACGATTTATTTATGTTGCTGGAGATTTCATCCGAACTGTCATCCGAGTCTGATGAAAGCGATGACGTTTCTAAAATCATTAATTAATCAATTATTAAATACTAATAGGTATTAAATATAAACAAACCACTCAAAAAATTGTGGACATAAATAATTTTACTAATACATAAATAATTAAACAAGCACATAAATAAAATCTCAAAAAATCATACTAACACTTAAAATTTTCGGATATTATGGAATTTTATTTCATAATGATTTGGGAGTAAAAATTAACCTTTGAATGGTTAAAATTTACTCCTACATTACAATCGTAAAGCAATAGTATAATTATATTTGCAAAATTTATTTACACTTTGACAAAAAATTATTGGGGTTATATGACATATGTAGCTTTTATGTTTCTAATAATGACTTTATTAAAATTTCCCTTAGAAGTCATATTATGTTCTTCTGAACTATAATTTATGTATTAGGGAAAAATTTAGCCAATAAAATTTAATTGAGTAATTAAACATGCAAT
>ARYC01003976.1:0-28540 GCA_000711775.1 Oxytricha trifallax
TCCACCCTTTCTACATCTGCATCCTCTGATATCATATCTTTTTCAAGAATTCCAACAGCTCCCTAAATAATGCATTAAAAATATTTATAGTTTACCTTTTCTCCAGTTAGAATGTGCTTCCCTGATTTCACTTTACCAAATGTGCCTTCTCCTTTTACTTTTACAATTATATAATGGCCAATACTTTTTGTTTTCTGGTCCCCATTCCTCTTTTTAATATTGACATGTGCTTTTCTTTAAGCTTATAATTAATAATTTATATATAAAAGAGAAAGAATACTAAATAAGAATTTAATTGTAAGTTTAAGAAGCTAAAATTTCTTTAACTTTAATTGATGAGTCATTTGACTTATTTGATAATCCATTTAAAAGCTGTCATTCATAATACTTGCTTATTTCTTAGAATTATTATATTTTTGTTACTTTGATCGATGATCTCTATTGTTATCGGAAAGAGCGAATTCATCAATTTAGATAGTGTTATCGTTTATCATTTAGGATTTTATAATTATAACAATTATATTTTTATTTACAGCTTTCTATTATAATTCTTGCTCCATCTAGTTTGTGCTTCAATGTTATATAGTAAGTCCAGAGATGTCTCTCCAATTTTCCCGAATAGATACATGCACTAATAAGTAAACATGCAAGGGATGCATCCAATTCCAATTCAACCTCAATTAACTATTTCAGACCCTAATATCCAATTTACAAGCTTAAATTACTGCCAGGATTATTCTTAAGCTTTCAGACTTCCACAGTTTTCTCAATTTGTAATTAACAAAAGCCAATAACTCCCAAATTAAGCCTATCATCCTAACAACAATAGCAATAGCCATTTTACTATGTTTAAGGCTATCCTCAGTAATAAATGTAATCTCTTTAACAAATACCTGCTAATATCACGTAAATGAGCAAAATAAATAAAATTTCCCCCTATGCTTAGTCAACCACTGCTGCCTAAATAAGCCAAAATAGAGCTTAGCTTTCAAGAAAAATGGCTTAAAGAAAAAAAAGCAATCCAAGCTATACACCTTAAAACTTCATGAACTACAGTCAACAAAATATTCCAATGTATCACTAATAGCCATAACTTATCATTGATCCAAATACCGGAATCAATCACAACTTATAAATGAGAGGTAGTCATGCTTTAAATAATTCTTAATTCTATCTCCCATAGAATTACTAAATTACATAATCATAAGCTGGTATTGATTCTTTCATTAACAAATCCCAGCTGATGCCTTAAATGGCTTATATCTAAACTCCCTTAATAAACCCATATACCTAAGGTTAAATATTTACACCAACAATAGAAAGTTAATTGTAATAACGGGTTAATCCTCATTTTTAAAATTAAGCACCAATTGAAGCTCAAATTAAGCAAAGAAAAGCTATTTCTAATTTTAGAAGGAAGTTATATTCTAAGTCTAAAACCAATCAAAATGACTAAAATAAGACTATGAACTAGAAACAATAAAATGATGCAAAGACTTAAAGCATCACCAGAAACCAGAAGGAGCCGAAGATACATTGTTAGGTTAATCAAAGAAGTAAAGTAGACAACAAAACTTTAATAGACAACATTTTGAGCGTCAGAGAGTGAAAGTAATAAAACTCCTGGTATTGACCTAATCAATGAAGGAAAATCCAATAGAAGTAACAAACCTACGACTTCAAATTGAAACCAACAAGCCTAATTTAAAAAGCATATATTCCAGGCTCATAAGTCAACCAATCATTTAGGCAGTAATAACCCCTCTCTTCCAATAACAATAATATAGACCCACTTGTTAATAATATAAGTAATTACTATAACTATAATATAAGTACAATGACTTTCAATCAGGATTAAGCTGGAGAAGTTAATAATAGTATGAAAAGTAATGGAGGTTTAATGGGGATTACAATGTAAATGATGAGCAATAATAACGATATTGCCCTCAACCAAGCATCTTCCTAAATATTAATGATAATATCAAGGTTCAAACTAATGAATGAAATACTAAAGATAAAATAGAAGAAAAAAAGTGAAAAATAATTGTGAAATTTAAAAGCAACTGCCTTTGAATGTAAATATGTAAATAAAATTAAATTAATGAAAGTTAAGTTTGAAATAAATATGAGATTATTTTGAAACAGAAAAGTATAAATAACACTTAGTGTGCTTCTAACATTCTAAATTTTAATTTATATTTATTTCCAAAATTAGTTTTTTTAGAGCAGTAGTTTGAAACTATTGATTTATAATGATTATTATTATTCTTTATTTTAATTGATTTTTTATTGTGAAATTTAATCATTGCAAGTTGAATGACCTAAATCAGAATTATCAGACATTAGTATTATATTTTCAGATATTATACATAGTAAGTTTGTAATTAGAAATTTTGAATCTGAAATAATATTAATAATTTATTTACTTTATTATGTTATTTGATAAGAAATGAGTGTTATTACCTGAGAGGTTTTATCTTCATCTTCAATTGTTTTTTTCCTTTTTAATTTTAATAGAAAATTTTATAAATATTTCACGTTACTTTATTACTTTAAACAATTTTCAATTTTCAAACATTTATGATCGATATTATATAAATTTTCAGTACTTATGCCAAATTTGCGAAATAGTATAAAGCTATCTAATATCTCACTTTTATCAAGCATAGAACTTATATCAATGATATTTAAACTTTATTAATAATTCTATAAATGTTGAAATTTTAATTATATCTTTATAAAAATAAATTAACCTCAAATCAATTAAGCCTAATTATTTCTTTGTTAATTTCATTCTCTTCAAATGAAATTACAGTTAGGGGATTAGCCTTACTAAAGCCAGTTGAAGTCCAAAACATAATTCCTGATAATTTAATTTCGAATATATGGCAATCCTTCAAATCTTACGCAAGTCCCTCATTTGTACATCTGTTGAGCCCTAAATCATCATCTCCTTACAGTAAGGGATAATGGAGTTGTTCTTTGATATCAAGAAAAATTTAATTCTTTCTCAGATATGTATTTTATTTAATGAGAGCAAAGATGCATTTCGCAATTTATTGCAGCATTCACAAAACTTGCCCCAGAAACAGTTCCAACAAAAATAAATAAATCCGTGTTTATTTTAATGTACAAACACTTAACTGCAAAAGGTAAATACACAGAGCAATACTCAATTATCACATTCTCTTTCCAGAATATTCTGCAACTGTTTTTCTTATTTCCTTGTTGTAAACATTCTTTATCAGCAAATAATTGCCGAGAGAGTTGTTGACTATAGATTGGGAAGTAAAGCATCTTAAGCAAAGATGTCTTTCTTTTTTTTCTAAGTTTTAGGCTATTATTTCCTTGCAAATGCATATTTCTTTTTTTTAAAAAGTTGCATCCTTCTAATCGGTAATTTTATCGTTCAATGAATCAAGCTCTTTTGACAGTTTTATAATAAAAATGAAGAACTGAATAAATATATTGTGTTACATTATTCTTCAGCTATTTGAAGTAAATAATTACTAGCTAATTGATTAAAAATTTCAGGATAACTCTGGAATAAATTTAAGCAATGAGTTATAATGCAAATTAATTATGATTTATATTACTAAAACTTTAATTAATTAATTATTTAAATCACATTAATGCTAAAATTTATTATGAAAATCAAAAATGGAAATCTCTCTGATAATTGCTTTTCTTCCACTTCATCATCCTCTTTTTCATCTTCATTGTCAAATTAAAGTTCTATGTCTGTTCTCTCTGTCACTCTGCGAAGCACCAGTCCAGCTGCATCTGTGGTCTTATCAGGCAGGACCACTTTTTAAATAATTAAAGATATGCTTTTTGTAACTTATATTTTTAATGAGTGCTCTATCTCCACCTGCGTTTGCTCTTTAAGTATTCGTATTACTATGTAACTTTTTGATTAAATTTAAAGTTTTCTTATTTTAAATCATAAATGTTAAAGTGCTTTTCCATCAATTGTTTATCGCAATTTAAATCTTTCCTTGTTGAAATCTATGCTAATATTCATTCCAAAGTTTTAGTGAACTTTTCTTGAATCAAATTAAAGTCCTCCTCAGGATCTTTATCATAAACTCTCTCATGTTTAATTAGCTGCTTTTTAAGTCTTTGTCTTGAAATTTCTGCTGTAATTACTTCAATTTTTCTTTAAACTCTTGATCTATTTGCTGGTCTTGAGATATTGAAAAAGGGTTTGTGGGGTCAGTACCGATTTGGAATATAATTGAGTTTGCAGTATGTTTCGCTGTTCTATCAGCTGATATTTAGCCGCTTGATTCCAAATTTTATTAAAAATATATAAATATGATGATAGTGCATGAATAAATTATTAGAGTAATTTAAGTTATCTTTCATAATACCTTAGTATGTAAAATAGTACAAAACAATGCAATAAAATTTTGATTTTCTAATGGAGTTTTAAGCGAAAATCCCAAATTAGTTTAGTAAATAATTCCATAATATAAAATAAAATATTCGTTCAAAAACGAAATGATTTTAGTATAAAAAAAGTACTTATTCTATTCATTATTTTGTCTTTTTTAAAATAATATTTTTGTAATCAAGCTATTATATAATATAAAATTAAATTAAAAATAATTTGTCATTCAAATAATATAAGAACAACTTTTTTAAAATAAGAGGTTCATAAAAATTTAATGTAAAATTTAAAATTAAATCCTATCAATCCAGAATTTATTAAGATTTTATAATCCATAAAGATTGATAGGCTTATTATTTTTAATATAATTATTCGGCAAATTCCATTAAAATAAGTACAGCATCTATAGTTTGATCCTAGAAATTAACAATCATTTATTAATTAATTAACAACAACAACTTTCATTCTCTCAAAGACTTAAGCATTAAAATATAATATCTATTTTAATTGAAATTAGTACTTATACTTATGAAAATAATTTGCAACTATACCCGCTAATGTAATTTACGAGCCATTAAAATTAAAGTTTAATTCACACTTCCAATAGTTCCATAAATTAAAATTTGGGTAACCATTTCAACTTTAACGATTATGATGAATTTTATACAGTAATATTGTTTAATTAAGTATCATACATTTAATGTTTCACTTTCTTTTCAAGATATGGTGTTAAACGAGGAAGGTCTTTTTAATACAGAACGATACAAATATATCAATAAAAAACTCAAACTTCAAAAGTTCATAACTTCTTAAGACTTAAATGTCTAAAATTATTTACTAATTAACTTAAATTAACCACTGTAAAAAAATTATTATGCTGGTAATTATTAACTAAATCTCAATTTGATTTATTAATTTGAAAATTACATTTTTAATTATTAATTTATTAAAGAAAATAAATTTCAATATGGATTTATTAACTGGTCAAAATTCAAACTTATTACTTAATTTAGCGAAATCTAAACAATAATAACTAATAATTAATCAGAATTATTAAGACATGCTTTAAGTAGAATAATTAAAATCAAATCAATAGTAAAGTGATACCAAATTTAATGAGCAACACATGTTTAATGAAATTTTAAATAATAAATTTAATAATTTTCAGGAGTGTATCATTATACTTATTTATAAGATTACTTATTTATAAGATGATTTAGAAGCTTATAAGTAAATTTATAAAAGGGCTATATTAAAGAAGAAAAAACATCAAAAGCTGCTTGAAGATTATGATAATATAAAAATAATTATTTTTATTTTATTTTAATTTAAATTAAATCTTTCTATATAGATATATTTATAGTAAAAGTTTAAAAAAAGCCAAAGAGTAGTTAGAAATCTTAGAAAAATTAAAATTAAAATAATCCAGTTTTGACTTACGAATAATAATGTAAATTAAAGTTCGGTGTAGATATAACTACTTTAAAATAAATATCGAGTGGAAATGGGCCAGGAAGCAAAATGAGGACAAGATAGCCAGAAAAAAAGTCAAAAAGGCATTCGAAAAACCTTTAAAAAGAAATAAAAGAAATAACATAAATTAAAGAAAATAAAAGGATTTAATTTAATAGAGGAAATTATTAGTAGTACTGTCTTTTATTACAAGAACATTTTCAATAAAATTAAATTTGCATAAAGTATTTCATTTAAAAATAAAAAACTTCTAAACAAAATAAAATAGTAGATCATTAAAATAATACTAAATTATTACTTAAATTACCGATATTTACTAATTTTTTTCTACAATAAGATATGATAATTTATTAACCAATAAATTCTTAATTTTAAAATATACTAAAAACTTTATTGAGTTATTTATAGGAATTGATCATTTTCTTAAATTAAAATAAAATATAAATATGCATAATTTTTAAATATCCAATCTGCTTTATAATTTTTTAGGATTTAAAATTGTAATTTGTAATTTGTGTAAAACAAATATCTAAGCAAAATTCATAATGATAATTTAATCATTTGTTTTTTGAAACTAGGTTTTTATTTACTTTTTTTATAAAATTCTAAATGTGAGAACAATAAATGATGACAATTAAGTAAAAAATGTTCAATATAAATTTAAAAGTATAATACAATTATGTATTTGTTATGAATTTCATGTATAAGTTAAAAAGAGACATATAAGACTTTCAACATTAAATTTATTTATACATATAATAAGTGAAATTGTTTAATCTATAAATAATATCAATTAATATAGGCAAACAGATAAATGCCACAAGAATAAAACAACGAGCTCTGCCTTATTTCAAGGGAAATCTATAAACAAATTAATATTTAATGATAAAGATTATTTAGAAATTTAATTAAATGTTTTACAGGATCAATCTAATTGCATATAATTATAATTCTGGGGGAAGTTCCTAGTCCTCTTGCATTTCCCACTTACTTAAGAATCTTTTAGCCTTTGGAAGTTTTCTAATCCTTAAAAATATAATGCCCTAACATTTAAATTAATATTATCATGAAAAACATATGTATTTATAACATAATATTGATAAAATACAAAAGAAATAGAAATTAAATATAGTTTAAAATTAAATAACTGTCTGTATTTACATATTAGTATATTAAAGTATATAACGAGTTGCATAAATAAATTAATTTAAGCTTTTTTGTATGCACTAAAAATTAATATATGATAAGTAGTTTTATGCAAAATTATATATTAAATTATTTATATTATTATCTGAATCATTTGTTATCCTACGGAGAAGAAATATCAGTAGTATTTACAGTTTACAATATATCTGCTAAATTTATTGAATTATTGGTTGCAAAATACTGCTATCGCAGATTTTTCATCCAAATTTATAAAATGTTGAAATTTTTATAAGTTTTAATAGTGTATTTTGATGAAATTTGATTTTAGTTCTTGAATATTTTAAATAGGAATCACTTTACACGAAGTATTAGTGGAAGAAATGAAAATTCTCTTAAAAGTGATAATTCACATTATAATGTATCAAATTATCCATTTAAATTAGCAATCAGAATTTAGAAAATATATTACGTTGATTTGGTAGTTTATACAATTTTTAATTTTTTAAGATTTATTATCGATAGTTGGCAAAGACTTTGAGAAGTTAATAAAATGTAATTATATTTTTTGTATAGGAAAAGAAACTTTCCTTTTTGGTTGTATATATGATTTTTAGAAGCAGGAAACTTTTCTACCCATAAATTTAATATAATAAATATTACTCCGTTTACATCATTGAAAACATTCACAAGAAATTGAGCATGATTTCTTAATTATTAACATTCTTTGCTACCACTATTATTTGTAATTAATATAATTTAATATTTTTTAATATATACCCAAATTTATTTAATTATATTAAGATTGCGATCAAAATCAATTCAATTAATATTATTAAGTTATTTAATTAAATATAAATGTATTACAGCCAATTTATTTAATATAAGATACAGAACCTAAAGAAATTATACCTTAGTAAAATTTAGATCCAAAGCCTTTCCAGTTATTTTTTCCAAAAATATAATCGCAAACGAACATATAAATGCAATTTACTCTGTACTTTATGGAAATACTGAATTTTCTTAACAAACTATCAACCAAATGACTTTATAGCGAAATTAACATAACTACTTAAAAATTTTATAAATAAGCCCTAATTATTACCAGCCACTTGATCAAATCTTTAATTTAGTTGCCTTGAAAATATGAAATTTCAAGTCTAGTTTGGGGAGCTTTGATTAATTTGTAGAATAATCCTTCTCTGATAAATTCTTAAATTAGACAATAAATTAGAATTTTGGGGGTCAAAGATATAGTTAATAACTCACCACCATTTTGTTTTAGTTCAAAGATTTAATATATAAACATGTTCAGATTCAGTGTAAAAGCATGATAACTTGAGAGCTTAGCTTATGTAAATGGAACATGACAAAATAAGGCGATAGTTAAACAGTAGTGCAAATTTTTATATTAAATTATTATAATTTTAAGATTTATCAAATACTATTAAGAGAAAGCTTGAAAAATAGTCTGGTTACTATTCCTAACGTTTTAATTGAAATATTTTGTGGTTTAATTTTTTTTAGTTAGTTTTTCAATTATCAATAATTTGAGTTACTTGTAAGGAATTCAATTACAATTCAATAAGAATGAAGTTTGAGATTACAGTCTAAAGTGTTAATTAGCAGTTAACTTCAACGTAACGTTTAATCAATTAATCTAAAATATGTTATTTATGGAAAATAATTTTTATCAAGTTTCTAAGTCTAACTGGGATCTTAAATTAATCATCTCAAAATTTGCGAGAAAAATTCAAAGAGATAGCAAAAACTAGAAAGTGGATGTATTAGAATCTTGAAAAAAGTGCAGAAAGTTAAAAGAAGGGTTACTACTATATTTAACATTTTTGAAGAATATGTTATTCTTAAATTTTTATTAATTTTAAAAACTTTTGTTTTTAATTAAAACTTATACAAATGATGATAAATTTAATTAAATTAGCATTCAATGATAAGTTGAGTCAATAAACGCGCTAAAAAAATATCATCTCTTTTGACAAGAATTTAAACTCTAAGATTACATAATATATTAACCATAATAATATATGTATTTAAAACATCTTAAAATTAGTTCATTACTTTCATTATTATGAAATAAGATTCTATAAAATTTAATTATAATATGAAATATATTTAATAATAGAAGGAAGATTTTAGATTTATTTCAGTCTTAAAATATAAATAAGAACCTTTATTCTTATGTTTTTATAGTAACTAAACATGAATAAATTGTTATACCTAAATTTTTTGATATTTTAATTTTAGAATAATTATTTGAGTATTAATTAATCCTGTAATAACTACATAATTAATATTTTAATTTTAGATACTGCTTATATTATTATAGTTAAACTATTTCATTCTATTTTTTGAATATTTACTACCAGAAATTAAACGTAAATTAGCTAATATGATCATTTTTTTACCTCTGATAATTTAACGATCAAGTAAACTAACATTAAAATTTAATTTTTTATGCCTATAAAGTTCCATAGCATTTTTATGATAGAAAGTAATCCTTTAAAAAATATATTATTTCATCTATTATTTGAAAAAAATATGCCAATTTAATTAAGAAATTGTGAATAACTTTATCTTTTATATGATTTAAGATTTATAATAGAGAATTCTTATATGAGATTGCTAAAAAAAGTTACATATACAAGACAAATATATAAATATTTTATTACACAATTTTTATTTATTTTACTTTAATTAGTTTAATTTCTCTAAAATTCAGATTATTATTAAAAATAGATTAAACCAGTAACGATGTTAAAATAATGAATTTCATTTGTTTAAAATAATCTTATTAATGGTCTATTTAATTATAAAGGCTAATTAAATTGCTAAAATTATAATTACATCACTAGCAAATTAACAAAAGAGACTTCAACTTTCACAAATTCATATTTAAAAAAAATGGAATAATAACAAGACTAATATCAACATTATGTGGATCAGCCACTCTACAAATTTTCTAAGTTGATTCTAGTCAACTTTTTCAAATAATATTGAATGATTTTTAATGTGACTCTATATCAATAAATTGTAAAAGAATAAATTAGAAATATATATATTCTCCTATAAGATCATTTTAAATTTCAATAAAATAGAATCTTGTTATGAAGCATATAAGAAGTTTGAACAACATCTTTAGAATAGCAATATGATTTATGATTTCCAGAAATATTATAATATTTTAGCATTATATAGTTATAAAATCTTAATCTATTTAATATTTCATTGTAATTTGAGTTTTAAATTATAGTCTATTTTTATATTTTAATAGTACACAAAAAGCAATTGTATAAACACTGTCACATTTATAATTTAAAATTGTAATTTACAATATAATATATAAAAAAACATATGTTTATTAATAACCTTCTAAATTAGCACAGATAAAGTAGAGCAAATATAATTTAATCAGGAATGCAAATATATTCAATAACTTTGTGGAAATGAGTGTAATATTTTTATTAAAATTTTACATATGATAAGATTTGGAGGTAAAAAAAACTATAAACTCCAAAATAAACTTTTGTCGGTAGTTCTTATATTTAATCTTTTATAAATATATAAATAATTAATATTCTATGAATATAGTAAAAAACAAATATGTTTCATTAAAAAAGATAAAATATTAATTAAAGAAAATGAATTCAATAAAAAACAATAAAGTGAAATAATATGTACACTTATTATATAAATATTTTTAAATTTATTATAGCACAAGGTAAATTTTTGTAGTATAATTAAAAATTTTCTTATAAAAAACTATGAAAATTAAACAGCTATAATCATATTTAACATTTTAACGACATTTATTTTTATATATTCTAAATTACAAATTGATTTTTTTATATAAAATCAATAAGAAAAAGATTAATCTAATTTAAAAAATACAGTTTTTTAGTTTAATAAGTTCTACATAATAACAAATTAAAATCTACCCCTAAAATCTTGAAACAAATTCTAGATTTACCCAAGGCAGCCAGCAACAAGGGGCAGTTGATTCGATGTTTATAAGTTACGAAAAAATAAATTTATAGAATGTTTTGAACAAAGTAACAGTCTACATGGCTGACAAAATTACAATAGTTAATTCGATAAATCAGTAAAACACGCTGATGCAATCAAAATCACAATGATGACTTTTCAAGTGATCTGACTCATAAATTGGATGATATTATAATAATTAAAGTTTTAATAAATACTCTTAGAATTATTTGAACGATATATATTTGGACTAGCAAAAATGTGAACATATGAACTATAAATCATAGAATGCTGATTCTGATCAATTCTTTTCAGATTGGTTCATAAAGGTTGATATGTAGGAATAAATTTGAATTTGGAATATAAATTTAATTTAGAAAAATTATTGAAGCGAGATGTATTGACTTTAGTCTTAAGTAAAAAAAGATTTTTTAATTGATTTTGATGCCAGAATTAAATTAAGTTTATCTCACTTCATTATATGTGATAGAAGATCCCGATAATGGTAAAGCATAGCCAATATCCTTATCCCTATAATTTAATTCTAATAGGTTTTCAAATTTCAAATGTATCCTACAATATTACCAAGGAAGTTGAGGTGATGAGAACATTTCTTACTCTCCCCCTTAATCCCGTCCAATATACTTTAAATTTATATATTTATTTAAATAATGGGGGAGAGAGAGTTTCTTGAGGCATAAAGTTGTTTCATGACCACTTCGGAAGTTTCCTGGCCTATTCATAAAAATCTAATATATTTATTAATTTCTTAAATTATTTATATACAATAATCGTATAATTATTTTTATTTTAAAATAAAGTATTTTTTATCATTATTAAAATTTCAAATATTATATAAAGTAGTATATATTACTATTTTAAATAATTAATATTATTAAGCATATTTTACAAAATTCAATGAGACAATTGACAAATATTAAACTTGAAGTTAAATTAAATAATTTTAAATTTTATGTTGGCTCAAGAAATGTGTCCCATACATTATTATAAATTCATCATAATTCTTAAAAAGATTCTGATAATTAAGGGATTATATTAAAAAGTTGGAGTAAAAGAGAATATAGTAATAGCTTGTTAATTTGTAAGATAAAAAAATATTTTTAACTTAAATAATAAGTTTATATGCCCAAGAATATATTTTTTGTTAATTCTATAGTTAAAATAACACAGATTGAATTTAAGTATATCTTAATCTATATAATTTAAAATATAACTTAATCTATATAATTTAAAATATAACTTCAAGTAATTTATTTAATATTTCTTGCCTAGATTAAATAATTATTTATCAAAAATTTATAAAATATTTAGTGAAATTTTTATGTACAAATTTTGATAAATAAAAAATCTTTAAAATAATATAATAATTAGAGCTATTAAATCATATTAATTAAATCTCTCTTTTCTAATTTATTATCTTTTATCATGTTGGGAGCTATATCCCGACCAATTCCGGTACCACGGAGTTCGAAACCGTGACGGCAGTCGGCTTTTACAAGATAAAGTCCCGGATCTGAGAACCTTCTCAGAACACGTTAGGCAAGGTAAAGGGGGACCACACCAATAAAAACGTCGACCATTGATCATATATGTCGTATCAAAACTGAATGATACACCTTTCCTTGCAACCAGGGGTTGAGTGCATCAAGGATAGAGTAGGAGTTAAGAGACAGACCGCTTGGATCTCAGATTGGACTCTATTTGCTGAGAAAAGGTAAGGAACAACCAACCATACATAAAAATCTCAGCAGAGTATCATCTCGGGGTTCCCCCCCTTGGCAAGCCATACAATAAGTCTTTGCTAAGAAAGGGGTTTTACCTGAACTATAAGCACTCATTATGAAAGGTAGTCTCGAAAGTGAAACAGGAAGACAGGCGAAGTAGCGAAATATCACATGAGACCTCCTCAAGGCAATCGGTAAACGAGCACGGTGCGGAAGCTATTCTGTCCAGTATATGGGTCTCTCTACGCCTGGCCCTTGGATGGATTGAGTTGGATGCCCAAAAATAAAAAGCTTGAACTGTCTTGTCTATCAATCTGGCTGGATTAAGCCCCAGAATTAATTTCCATACAGCATTAAATAATCATAATGATATTTTATTATAGTATTTAATTATATAATTAGATAATCACAAGACACAACTTTAATTGAAGACAAGCTAGTTTTGCATAGATTTTTTCATTTTTAAGATAAATTAAATTAAAAAATAATATTTCCATAATTTTCTTTTAATTGTATAATTTATAGAACATAAGTAAACTCAAGTATTAATAATATTAAAATAATTTCAAACTAAAAAATAATTAATAATTTTATTTTACATTTTTTCTGATTTCGACTAATAACTCTAGGGTCTAGAAGACGCCTATGAACAGAACAATCTTTGGAGTCATGGATAGAAGCTGTATTATTATTAGCCTTGAAGATCTAACCTTCTATCATTTTACATTTTATAAATTAATGTCATTTTCTGCATTATTTATTAAATTTTAATTAAAAAAATCTAGTAACAAAGTTAAACTGGGATTGCAAGTAAAATGAAAGATGAATTCTGTAGAAGAAAAGTAAGAGAGAAAATAAATTACTAGAATGAAATTCAAATCAAACAATAAAAGTCTATATTAAAACACAGAACATTTAAAAAAATATACATGAAGATGTTTCCTTTCAATATTTAAAGTAACCATAATAACATATCAATGCAAATAAATGTAAATATTTTAGGAAAATATTTTATTAATAGCTTAATATAAATAAAATAGAATTTTACATTTTGTTATATAAATAATTCTAAGGAAAAGTTACAGAATTACTACCTTATCCTTTAACAATTTAAACTACTGATTTAAGTGAAAATATTTTTTATAAGATTTTATTCCAAAAGTATTACATTCTTATTGACTTTTAAACTCTCAAATTTTTAATTTAAAAAATAAATAGATTTATTTTAATTTTAATACTAATAATATAATTATTTTAATCAAAATTAATTGATGAATTTGAAATACTATAAATTACCTTTCATCTGTTTATATTAAATTTTGTACACATTTTAACATATTTTTAAAAATATATAAGATTTCTATATTTAAATTTTTATGATAAATTTAAAATAAATCATGATAATTGTATATATTTATATCAAGGAGCTAAAGAAATTTTAGAAATTGTTTGTTTTTTTATTTACCAAATCGTAACCAAAATATTTTGTAACATTTTATTGAGGATATTTTGGGGTGTTATTTTTGGATTTTCTAAGACATCATATCATGACTTACTATATTAAAAAAATGTGACAAATTTAACACGATTTACAATTAAAAAAATTAGCAATGTTTTTTACTCCAAATATATTTGATTTATAACCAAAATATAGTGAAAATTTGATTTATATCATTCTTATTTTAAATAGGATTATTTATATTTTTACTGCTATTATTGATGATAATATGATTTATTTAATATTTTAGTCATTATAAGCTATAAATAAATCTTTGATTTTTATTTCTAAAGATTATGAAGAAATATTATTAAATTGGGACTTTTAAAAAAGAATAATTTAGATTATTTTTCAAATTAGATTTTATTTCTATTTTATCTTTAAAATTATAGATTAAGAATAGACTAAATGTAGTTAAATTTTTTAATTTATTAATTTAAAGTAAGAAACATGATTTCTTAAAATACTCAAGGAAATTATGATTTAACTCTCAAATAATTTTAATATTTTTAAATAACAATGTTAATATATTTTTTTATTTTTTTGAATTCTATTAGCTAAGATAGTAAAACATATTTTAATCGTTATTTTTAACTTAATTTAATAAAATATTTTTTAGTTCTATAATTATGAATTATATTGTGGAAATTTATTGCAAAATGAATAGTTTTATTTATAATAAATGACAATAGTGGAAGTAAGTTAGCCATATTCAAATATTCATGGGGTTTCCTCAAGATGTTCTCAATATTAATTATTCTATAATAAATGGAACTACAATTTAATGCATCCTAGAAACGAGTTAAATCAAATTAAATACCTTCTAATTAATGCATCCAAATTGTTTGACAAAATAAGAGCCAAAAACAAATTACAGCTATTTTTCCAAGAGAAAATGTCCACCAAAGTTGTATTTCTGACACTTTTGTTATTTAATTTTAAATAGTTTTATATATTTTCTTAATTAAAATTCATATATGTAATACTCATATATAATTGCAATAAATATTTCATATTTTCAATATTATAATTTATGAAGTTCTTATTTAAAATTATAAAATGAATCATACGATTAAACATTTCAAAATATCCCGCAAATTTGAGATAAAAATATTTACAATGATTAATAATAATATAAATTAAATGTATTAGTTTATTTAATATATGATTGCAAATGTTATATTATATTAAAAAATTAGAGGGAACGTAGTAAATCTACTCTTAATATTGTAGAAATACATTTGAATTTGGAAAAATAATTATAATTTAATTAAAATAAATTGAAATTCTTGGCAGTTAAAGTTGGCCAATTTAAACGATCTTGGGCTCATTCGATAGAGAATTCAAAATTAGCTGGACTTTAATATTGGCGGTACTATTTAATCGCATCCCTAGAGCGAGATAACTTCACTTTAATTAAACTCTCTAAATTCATTAAATTATACCCTCACATTAAAGTGAAGTTATCTCGCTCCAGGGATGCAATAAAATAGTACCGCCAATAATAAAGTCCAGCTAATTTTGAATTCTCTATCGAATGAGCCCAAGATCGTTTAAAATTGGCCAACTTTAACTGCCAAGAATTTCAATTTATTTTAATTAAATTATAATTATTTTTCCAAATTCAAATGTATTTCTACAATAATATATTCAAAAATTAATAGATAATGAAACAGTAAAATCAAATGTATTCAAACCCTAAGACCATATAAAATCAAAACAACTAATACCATATTAGTAATTTCTATACTCATTTGGTAGTTTCAAAATTTTAAAATCTAAATTAATTAATTATAATTGAGAAAAATACTATATAGAGTTAACTCATTTGGAGTTTGTGTTATAATAAATTTTTGTTTTAGTAAATATTTTTTTTCTTTCCTATGCCTTTTATGTTTCAGTTGGGCAAAAGGGAGTCGTAATTTATCTTGCAGTAAACTCCAGTTTAATAAAATAAATCAAGAATTTCAATGGCAAATTTTTCTTCATTAACAATGACCCTCAAGTATATGAACTCTATAATATTTAATATTATTAATTCCAGGATATGCTTGATAATTAAATAAAATTTTATATACAATAATCCTTAAACAATCCCTTCATTAATATCATAATTGGATGGCAAGGAAAGCAATTTTTGTCTAGATAGTAGAAGAAGCAATGGAATCGCAACAAAATAAGGAACATAATAATTTTACAGTTTGTAGTTATTTAATTCAAATGGCTATTGAGAGATGTTCAAGATGCGGACCCCGATCAAGATAAAACTTCCGTAATTCATCATAATGATATTATTTTTTAAATCTCATTAAATTCAAAATGGGCAGTAAATAAGATAATTATAGAATGGAAACGTCGTTGCCCTATCCCCATATCCAATATCACAGAGTCTCAACTCTAAGTGAGATATTAATTTCGTCCCAATAATTTGGCGAGCTCAGTTCTCCCAGCAAACTTCCTTTAGCAGGCAAGAAACGTGGGAGTTGTTATTATGATTTTAATTTATTCGCCACGAATCCACTAATGCTAACAATCCCCATTTTATACAGATAATGTATTTAAAATATTATAAGTTACTATTAATAAGATAGAAACCTCTAAATGAGTAATTTTAGTGCAATCAGAGGAATTTCTTTCAAAAGCCAGGATCAATGAGAAAAAGAGTTTTAATAGGATAAAGAAGAAAGATAAAAAGTATTCTAAAATTACAATAATAAACTTATATATTAACGCACCACTTAATTTCATATAGGTTTTTTATGTTTAAAAGTCCATGATTGATCTTGCGGGGTAACTTCAGCGAATCAATAGTAATTACAAAGCCACTTTAGTAGAGTATAACAGCACAATTACTAATAGGGAGACTTTAATAATAAAGCTTAATTAATTAATTAGTTAATAGAATTAGTAAAAGCTTTAATAAGTAAAAGATTCAGCCAAACAAAATACGATAGCAATAATTAGTAAAGATTTGAAGTTGATTTTGACTTCAAATATAGGCAAAAGTTGTTGATGAATGAGAATGAGCGTATCAATTATACTCCAATCTAAATAATTTTAAAAGTATTAATTACTTATTTGATAAAAGAGTAAAATCATTTGTATAGAGTGATTTATAAAAACTAATAAACTTCTGTAAATTTAATATTACTCTAAAACTAATTACTATAATAAATCTTGTTAAAAAATTGGGGTTATAAGGAATTGAACCCTTGATAAATATATAATATTTTGCATGTATAACTATTAATTGTAGGGAAAAATATTACTGTTTTACTTCAATATACTTCATTTAAATTTGTTTGAAATATCTTTCAAAATTAAATTAATGATAATAGCAGATTCTGTTATTCTTACAGTTGAAAGACTCAGAAATTAAATGAAAATTTTTATGATGATTCCTTTTGAATTTAGAAGAAAGGCACAGAGTATTAGAGATAATTCATAAATTATGTAAAAAAAAAAAAGTATTTTGATGGAAAAATAGAAAGGACTTTTAAATTTAGTAAATACAGAAGAACTCCCAATAATAATAATTAAACACAGTTTTGATATATTAATATATACAACAAAAACTGAAAAATGTTTTGATAATTTAATCTTAAGTCTAATTTATTAAGTAATAAAGCAATAAATATTTATCTATAGTGAAATTAATTACTCTTACATTATATTTACCCCAAATGTCTTTAAACATTTACTAATGGGGTTTTATGATGAACAAGCTCCGAAGAAAAAAGAAATCAAGTGTTGAGAAAGCATTTTCGAGTTGGTGTATTAAAAGAATCCTACTTGGGATTACCAAATAAAATACGACTTAGCAATTTTACTGAACTCTACTTTCAACTAAGTATCTCAGTCGAACTAGGACCATAAAAAGAAAGAGTAAAGCTTAATTGCAAAGGTATCCAAGAGTGAAGCTAAGCTTGCACCAATAGCCTAGGAGAAGTCTCTTAAATTGCATTAAACAACTAGCACTGTATCCAAGATATGAAGTTGAGAGGGCAGGGAAGTTTTGAAATTTAAGGCTTAAAATATTCTTAAAATTATTAATGCTTCGAATCAAAATTCGAATAAGTTCCAGAATTTTCCCTATTTAAACTCTGAACTTTAAGTCCAAGAGTTACTCAATAAATTTTATAATTTTAAGAAATTTTTTAGAATTAATATAATAGTTGTTACACTTATAAGCTTTCATAAAGTGACCTTATTAAAGTATGGTATAATGAGCTATAATTTAAACTAAACTTTTCTTTTATATAAAGACCTCTTTCGTTTTCATTTACTTAAGACTTACTTATAATTAACACTCTCTTTTCTTCAATTTTCTTTTTCAAATTTTTTGCTCATTCTTTAGCATTATTTAAAAGCACTTTGATAAATTAAATATAATATAGACTTTATTAGAAGTGTTTTATGTTTTTTTTACATAAAAAATATACACTTTTAATGTCAAAAATGTTTTAAAATATTCTTTGTGAAGTAAAGTCACTTTGATTTTATCGATGTTCTTGATAAATACTTTAATCATCATAAGCTATTAATGACTGCATGTCCTTACCACTATCAATAATATAGTTAAAGAATATAAACAAAGCTCCAAATGATATGTATTTTCTTTTAATTTTATTTGAACTTCAATATAGCGATTAACATTATATTTAGAAGAATCTAGAATTATAATAAATATTTGTAAATAGTGCAAAATTTAATAAAATTATAATGCTTATAATAAAAATTCTTGTATTTAAATATCAATAATTAAATTAGATAGTTCAAGAAATTAAACTATATATTAAATTTAAATTATTATTTCAGTTTGGAAAATAATTTCATTGCTTGTAATGAAAATAAGATCTTAATTAAAAAAATACATTAACTTTAGAAAAAAATTGGAAAAATTAATAAAGATGTACTAGCATATATTCTTTTGTTTAATATAAATAATTGCTTTTTATCTTGATCTTGGTTTTTCACTTTAATATCTTGAATATAGTTTTTATCAAGTTTTATGTGATATTATTTTCCATTTAGTTAATATAATTTAAATAAATTTAGCAAATTCTTTTGATTTAATCATTAATGAAAACTTCAAATTGAGTTATTTTTATTAACGAATCTTTAAAATACTAACGTTATCAAAAAGTACTTTAATATTTAAAGATTTTAAATAAGAATTTTAATTAAAAAAATGAACATTAATAGAAGTCAACAAGACTCTGACTCTGACTTTAACTCAAACTGGCTACCTTAATAATCATTGTAGATTGCTCATTACTTAAAGTAAAAATAGAAATACGTATTCTACTATAAATTTTTCCATACAACATTTTATTTTAGTATGGTAACATTTTATTTTAGTATGGTAGAGATTTCAAGCAAAATAGAATGCAATAAATTGATTTAAATCAAGTTTAAGTAGAAATAAAAGAATTTAAAAAATAGGATGAAAAGAAATTATTTAAATAATTTATTATATTGTTTGAATCTCTAAATTACAGCTCTCACAGTATTATAATTAATTATTGATTAGAATCCCTTAATAAATGGAGAAGGTTATTATCTCACTCGCAGTAGTCGGCTTTGCCACTGTTGATTTCAGCATCAAGCATCCCTTCAGAGGTCACAAACGAGCAAACATTTAGTGCTGGTTTAATTCTTAAGTGCAATGAAACTGCCTGCTTAACTGGCTTAAAGTGAAATTAGTTCAAGTACTGCATCCACGCTGATCCTCAACCAGATGCTTAAAAACAACCAGCTACTTCTGTGAAGACCTGCGGTAAAAAGAACCTTGGTAGAGTCTGTGATGAGCACACCCACTGCAACGAATTCGGTTTCTGCATCAATTGAGACCCAGTCCACCCACCAGTCCAAGCTGAAAGATCTCAATCACACAACGACTGCTGCAGTGACCACCACTGCAATGAATTCCACTTCTGCATCTCAAGAATTCCACTTAGTTGAAGCGGAGTTGGCTTAGAGAAATCCGGTTAATGAATTGAGCTTTACTGACAATAGTAAGCTTTTCCTGATAATGATGAGTGTAGGTTTACAGATATAAGATGAGACTAGTACATGCTCATTTCCCCATCAACGTCGTGATTCCCAAGGATGGCAGGTTCGTTGAGGTCAAGAACTTCCTCGGTGGAAAGCAAGCCAAGAAAGTCGAGTTGCTCCCAGGCTGCACCTTCAGAATGAACCCAGACCTTAAGGACGAGCTCATCTTCGAAGGCATTGACAACCAACACATCTCCCTCGGCTGCGCCCAAATCTCCCAAGTCTGCAAAATCGGAGACAAGGATAACAGAAAGTTCCTCGATGGTATCTACGTTTCAGAGAAGAGCAAGCAATGAACAAATGAGATGATGATTTTCGAGGAATATTTATTGCCCTCAATTATCTTCAATTCTCTTAAGAAAATTACAAAATAGCATCTTCTTTTCAATATATTTCTTTCATTTTCAATTGTTATTAGAAATACTCTCGTATTTATTTCATATTTTCTTTCATCCTATTTTTTAAATTTGTTTATCCCAATTCACATGAACTAAACTGTGAGCCATTTTTGCAATAAAATAGTTAATAATCTGCATTAAAAAATTAAACAGGCGAGAGTTTAAGGGGGAATTTCAATTAAACAGTTGATAATTCATAAAGAACTTATCAATAATAGTAATAATTGTATGAATTTATAGTAAAAAGAGTTTACAATTCTTTAAGAATAATAATAAGGTAGTTAGGGAGTATAAATAAAGTTATAAATTTACGAATTAATAAGAAATTAATAATAGTTCCCCTTAAACTCCAATATAACAGTTGAAGAAATATCAATATGAGGGATAGTACCAACAAATGTAATCTCAAAATTCTTAAACTTTAAATACTAGAAGTGTAGCAGAAATAAATAAAAAATCTCTGATTAGATAGTTTTTTTAATAAATTTAGATCTTATACTTAATAGAAATATTGAGTATCTTAAAAAATAAATAGATATTTGTTAGATATGAATCAAATTAATGAAGTTACATTATTATATCAAAATTTTTCTTGTAATAATTAACCAAACTATACGGTAAATGAATTAAAAACTGATAGAATTTTACACACAAATCTCCAACATTACTCTAAAAATATTCATGCAAATTGCATATCTGAAATACAGTGCATCAAAAGCAAAGATATAAATATGTTTTACAAATATTTTTAAAAATACCAAAAGCAATTATGAGAAGGAATTTGGTAGAAACAAATCTATTGAAGCAGCATTAAATCATAATAAGTTGATCTTTGAAAAGTATAGATAAAATGTCGAACTCTTCTCAGAATTAAGATAGATTTATAAACTCATTAATTAATCATACTTTATGCTTTTCAATGTTAATCAATCTCAAGATAACTTAAAGTAAATCCATTAGAGTAAGATTAAAGATTAAAATTATTCAAGGATAGGAATTATATCTTTATTGATCAGACAACATACAGAAACACTTTTAAAATTGGGAACTAAGTCCATTTTACAAACAGGCTAAAAGAAAAGTACATTTCATAGATATGAAACTAAAAAATCAGACTTCATATATATATTGCGGTATAATGATTCAAAAGAGGCTATTCCATAGTTTATTATTGATCATGACAATTATCATAAAAAGGAACAAAGAAAGAGGATAAATGGGTAAATACTGTTTTAAAATAAAGCTCAACAAACCTTACAATCTTTGTTTAAGGAAATAATACATTAATTATATTTAATATGAAGTTTTAAATGTGATTTTTCTCTCAGAGTATCTTTATTTATAGAATAGTTTAGTACATTTTGTTACTGTTTTTATGTCAAAAGTTCAGTGAGAGATGGTTTGGAGCTGCATAAGCTTATTTATGGGCTAGTAATTCATCTATAGGTCTGATAACTTGACTTGCCTGTACTATTTAGCTTTGTCTACAAATGTTGCCTGGAAGGTTGATTTCTCTAATTGAGGAGCTTTGTTTTGAAACGAGATATTCTTTAATCAAATTATATAATTAAAAAAATAATTATAATTATAATTGAATATAAAATTTTGTTTATAAAGTAATTATAGGATTATTTTAATCAATTAACTAATATTTATAGAAAAGAAAGCAAAATTTACTAGTTCTTTATTAAAGTTTACTACAATAATCAAGATTCTAAAATATTTTGATTCTAAAATATAAGAAAGTTATAAATTTGAAACAATTTAAATAAAGTATTGAAGATATAATTTGATTGTTTTTAAATATAATCCTAATATACCTTTTTCATTGTTCATCATTGACTACAGTTTGAGGAGAAATCTCCTTTTACTATATAACTGAGTTCTCAGGACTAACTTGCTTTGAACTAGCCTTTAATTGGAAAGAGTTTTAAGGGCTAAATACTGATTTTGTACGTGAAGGCTCAGACTTGGCATTCACAATAGATTCCTCAGAAGAATTAGTTTTGTAAAAAATTGCTTTTTCTTATCATTTTTCAACTTATAGAATGGTCTTTTAAGCAGTTTACTAAGTTTCAACTTTTTGATTACTCTGTAGTTTATGTGGTTGTCTTAGGCTGAATTGTAGAAGTAGTCTTTTACTTCTACAATTAAGAAGGTTAAGCTTTTTCTTAAATCCTCACTAATTTTTTAGCCATTGATAAGAGTCTTCTATTAAGTAGTTTCAATCCAAGTTTTAGTGTCTGAGGAACTATCAACAATTGGTTTCCAGAAAGCTTGGACTTAGAAAAAAAAGATTAAGGAAATTTTATAATAACGCTGCTCTATTAGTTTTAGGGTCTATTGAGAGATACTTTGCTTTTAGAGACATTAGAACTTCCTGATTGGTCGAGTCTAGCTGTAGGTTAGTACAACCTTGAAATTCTTGCTGATTGAGGTGATTAACTATTCTTTTCTTTAAGTTTCTTTAGTTGTTACTTCTATTTTTCTTTTTCCTTCTCTTCTTCTAGTTCTTTAGACTTTTCTGCTCTTTCATGAGCTTGCTTCTTCGTAACTTCCAAATACTTTCTCTAAGCACCAATATTGTTTTGAATTTTAGGTTGAATTGTAAGTTCTGCTTTATTCTTCTTTTATTAAATAACTTCTGTCCTCACATCTGTCTGTCTTTCTGTCCTTTTTCACATACAGTTCATCAAAAAAATAATTTGGAGCTCTTTTCTCAAGTGATCTTTGCTCAGCTGCTTTATATTTGTGTTTAAAATCAAGTTAAGCCTTGAAAGTAAATGTCTAATCTTAAAGTTGCTTTTCCTATCTTCTTTAAGCTTTTCTTTCTTATTCTCATTATCTTTACCTTTCTAAATGTATAAATGAATGAAGAAGCTCTATCATGGATATGAAAGATTATGCGTCATCAATTACTAATTTTTCCAAATACTTTTATTTATTCATAACCATATTCCTTGAATTTTAATTAATCACAGGGTGATTCTAATTAGTTTCATCTGGTTATAAAAGTCTGTGAGGAATAATTAAATCCTTAAAATTCTAGTCAAGTGCTTCTTAACTTCTCAAATATTTTTACCATTCTTTTTGAGTCTGCTTTGGAAATGAAGCAATCCCCTACATCATTCAATACTCCCTATAATTCTTTTTAATCCTCAGGGATATGATTTAAGATATGAGGGGTCATCCAGCCTTAATGAAATTTTTAGATTTATCTAATGAATACAATAAGATTTCTTCTGCTTGATCCGCCACCAAGCCTTAAAAAAATGACTTCACATACCACTTTAGTCACCCTCATCCACAGACCCTAGTTTACTAAACAGTAAATATAATTCTTCAACATTTTCTAGTTCTCTCCATACAATTATATCCTTATCATAATTTACTGCTGATTCTTTGATATTTTATTGACCGTTGGGGTTGGCTTTAATTTTCATATACATCACACCTATAGTCTGTGCGAATGCTGTTGTATTATTCCTCAAAGTTATTAAACAGCAGCACTACTGAACTTTTTAAGTGTTCATATTTTCATTCATTAATGTCTAATATGAGTTTTAAATATGTTTCTCATGTCTTTTCTTTGAATTTTAACGAGCTCTTCAAAGGCATTTCTATTTATTTTCCTTAAAGTTTCCCTGTTTTCTTTTAAATTTTAGGTTTAAATGTTGTATTTGAATCTTTATAAGTTTCCTTCTTCTCCTCTTTTCTTGGTAAAACAAATATCAATATATATATATATATTTAATGTGATTTTAAATGGAAAATGCTGTAAATCTTTTATGCAACACTTTCTCATTTTAAATCAGAAGGCTTAGCTTTCCAAACCTCACCTACTACCTTTTCTAATACATACTATTTAGCTTTCTTCAATTTTTCCTCCTTGTCCTTTATAAGCTTCTGCAAAATACCCTAGAAACTGTCCCTTAGATCTTGCTTAATTCTACGATCCATGACCTCTTTCAGAAGCCACAGCAGGAGCAAAAGTAAATTCATTCAAATCTACATCAACATCGGCTTTTTAAATATCATGTAGCTTTTTTTTCTTATTTCGAAAATACTCGTGATCTTTGTAAAGTTTGTCGTAATCTTTCTACTTGTTAATGGTCGACTTCTTTATTAATTTGACCTATATAAATACTTAACATATCTTAAACTTACTAAATAGTCTTCAAATGATTTACTCCCCCCCCTATCATGTGTTTAATGATATCTTGTGATTAACCATTTAATGACATACCGTTTCCTCCTTTTTTAAACTTCCACACCTACACTAAGCATTTCACTCTGAATTATTTTATTTGTTTCTGTAGTTAATTATAGATTACTTTAAAATCATTATTGATGGTCTCATTGCTTCCCTTAGATCCCACTGTTGCTTTACTATTTCCTGGCTTGTTGATTGGTCCTCCAATGGTCATTGTGGACTAGTCTCCGACATTGAAATTGCTATAAACTAAAGTTCCTCCTGTTGCAGTATTGATCATGCCAGGGTGACCTGACATTGTTGGCATTTAGTGCTTGCCTGAAATGGATTTAGGACCTGGACCTTGTATTTCCTTCATGTTCTTTTGGTTTTGTATAACTAAAATAGCATGTAAGAATGGCTTTTTAATCTATCAAATTATCTAAAATCCACATTCATATAAACTCAAAGAAAATAACCATTTTTTATATGCAAGTTTACAATTAGGTTGTTAATTTACACTATTAATTTTTAAATTGTAAAACCAAGACTGAATCAGTCTTTTAAATATACATAGTTTCTTATTACAATATGAGGTAAATTGATAATACTATTAATTTTAATTTGAAAATATATATATTTGTTAGTATAATGGCAATTCTGCTGCTTCTCTAAACCAGAATCTCGATTCTAAGTCAATTTATTATGACAAAAGATCATGAAAGTTACAAAAGATTGGGAGACTTTTAAAGTTTACTTATTTTCATTATTTCAATATAAAACTTATGAAATCTATAATCTCCTTTTTGGATTAAAAAATGACAAGTGATAAAACATAATATTTTATCAACAAATCTTTCTGATGAGATTGATAAAATCTAGTTCATAAAATTGTTTATAGATTTGACTCATATTCAGTACAAGGAGAAACTCTTTATTTCGACAATTCTCCACGTGGGGAATATGTTTTTCTACACTAACGAGACTCAACTCCTATAATTCTCTCTACTTTTTGGTTATTTTTTTAACTTGATCATGGGACTCAATTGTGAGAAAAAGCAAATCTTAACTCTAAATTTTAACATTTTTTTCTTCGAATAAAGCAGTTATGTGGTTACTGTTTAGTTGAATATGTTACTCGTGAAGAGGCAGCACTTGCAAATGAATGTTTGAATTTGAGTGCTGTGGATTGCAGATAGATCAGCATCGATTATAATTAAGGCTATGAACCAGGCAGATAGTATGGCAGAGGCAAGAGTGGCGGCCAAGTTATAGATGAACTCAAGCTTGACTTTGCTGACAAAGTTATACCTGTCTAGAGACCTTAGTAAGTCATTCTATGTTTATTTAACTCGCTCTAGGAGAGGAAGCTATCAGAAGTACAGTAGTGTAATCTACGACAACAACAGAGGTGAATATAGAGGCAGTCATGGTGATGGTAACTACTGAAGTAACTATAACAGAGGTGGTGACAGAGGCAACAACTATGACAACAACAACTACAAAAACTGACAATATTGCATGATAATTAGGATTACCATCATCATATAAGATTTGATTATACAGAGACAGCAATGGAGGTGACGATGAGAACAACGACAACTACAGCAAGAGAAAAAGATTCAGAATAGACTAAAGCAATTATCGCAACCGGATTAATAATTACATTAACGAAAGAGACAATTACATGAAATAAGCTCTCTTTTGATATGAGTATGACTAAATCAGTAAGAAATTGAAAAAAATGAACTTTAATTAACATTAGATTTTTTATTAAAACTTTAAGAATAATGTCAATATACACAAGATTTAGAAGTATACTGGCTAAATGACTTAAAATTAAGTGAATTTAATGGTTGGAATTCGATAGTAAATTATTGATATTTTATAATTTAAGAAATGAGAACAGGATGAGGTAATAGAAACAACAATAACAATAAGAATAGTGATTACAACTTTTATGGTTTATCCCAGGCAACTATGATAGAGCATCATGCCTACATACACTACTAAGATGACTCCAGTTCACTATATGACTTTGGAGAGAGCAACAACCCCAATTAAAATAAAATCAAAATCATGAGTATATATATATATCAGTAATATCAATGATTGATCTGTTTAAACTGCTGATATTATAACTAATTGCCAATTTATAATTATAAGTTATTCTATCATTACTTAACACTTAGTAATAATGACAGTAAGATAGCGTAAGAAATTCAATTTTCACAAAACTATACATAATATTCAACCGCAAATTAATTCATCAAACTATTATGCTTAATAATTGTATTTTTATTGAATTTACTTTAGCAAAAACTGTGATTAAACCATATTATAGAAACCAAGGTTTCATGATTAAAGAATAAAAATTATAATCATAAATCCAACAAATCACTTTTAATCAATATAAAATCACTCTCTTTTCATCTGATGAATAAGATAATAATTATAAATAATAGCAATAGTAATCACTAGAAAACAATAAAGCAGCATAAGAAAATAAAACATATCAGCTCAATTAAGCAGTTATGTCTAAAATGTTTGAAAGTTAGCAAAATTACTACAATAGATAGTAAGATCATGAAAAGTATAGTAAAAAGTAGAGAAAATAATAAAGTCAAAGGAAAAATGATAATGAAGAGGATGATTTGGATGAAGAGGAAGATAATGATAATATTTTTTAGACTATTACTCAAGCGAAATTGACTAAATTAATTTGATATAATTTAATATTTATAAAATCATCATAATTGAGTAAGATATTTTTGAAGAGTAATTTTTATGAATATTTTTTCAAGTTTAATTAGCACATAACTTTTACATATAAGATAAAATAAACTAACACATATATTCCTTAAATTAATAATAATTTTGATGAATAAACTTACTATTCTTCATATAATACCCCGAAAAGATTCTATTTTAACAACGCATTAAAAACTGATTATCAAGACAGATCTGGTAAAAAAATAAATTTCAATTTAACAAACAAAAAATCAGGACATTCCCAATATCATAGAAACTGTCGCATAAACACTGCAGATTGAAAGAGAAAACGACAATGAGCGAATAAGAGCGAGAAGGCTAAAAACAATACAAAAAAAGAAAACCTAGAAATAAAAGCAGGAAAGTGAAGCTACTCAGGCAATCAATTGTTTGATAAATTTGAGTACCCACTCATCAATCCTATTTTGAAACTTCAATGCTTCTATCTTTGCGCGTTTTGAAGATACGACTGCGCAAATAATATATTCTTGTTCAGCGAGGTAAAATTAACCAGATAATTGTTATCCAGCTATTCTTACTTATAATATGGTATCATTTATGGAATTGTCGAAGACTCAATTCAATTAATTCCTACTTTTTTATAAATATAATAATTAATATTTCAACCACATATGGATTACAAATAGTAAATAAAAAGATGTAGATTTCATATGCTAAATTATAGCACAGAGAAATTAATTATTTTGCTTACCTCACCTAATTAACTTCTGTGACGATCTAACGAGGCGTATAAATCCTTAAAAATCACTTAGATTAAAATACGATCAAACAAAATTCATTGCTTGTTTGTTTGCGCGTTTTGAAAATAAATTCATTCTAATTCGATATTCGTGCTCGGCGAGGTCT